>VDFB02000017.1:550750402-550769607 GCA_007258455.2 Sequoia sempervirens
GGGAGGGTGATCCCTTAATGTGTTTACAACCTCTGCACCAATATCATAAACAACATTAACACATAACATATAATCCCATTGAATAGCTCAACACAATAGGATAATATCAAATAAAATTAGTTGTTCACCGATAATATCAACTATGTGGAGCAGGAGATAACTACAACACAATCCATAGTAAAATATAGTCATTAATTTGCAATTTGTAGCAAGCTCTAGGAAAAGACAAACAATTATTGAACTATTCAAATAAGTACAACTTAGATCAGTGCCATATATCCATTACAGGAGTCAAATTCATAAGCATCTAAAGGTTTATGACATTTAATACATAACATATAACTTATAAGATCCCTAACAATATTGCATTACAATTTCATCAGTATGCATTCTCACCCAATACTACTTATCAAATCCTTATACAGAACATATCCACCTATAATCCCATTCAAGCATTTTAATTAATTCCTTGAATTAAAGCTAAAATAAGGATTATACACACTACAACAGTGAGATGAATGAAACAACCCTTAGTCATCTTATTAAAAATTCGGATATGCATGTACAGTGGAGAGACATGAGTTTGAATTTATCATTTCAACTCAAATGCTAGTACTGTTATACAACATTAAATCCCCATGAATTCAAAAACCGATTACAGAATAACTCAGAACCTAAATTGTATTTCTCTCTAAAACCATCGAACTTTACAATTTGCTCTGCAACTTCACCTAGAATCAACCAAAATTATCTAACTTGCTAACCCATACTTCTGGCCTTGAAATCCTTCTTATAGAAAATGAAGGAGAAAATAAACATCGGGCCAGAAAGTACACATGTCACCAGCCAAATGAAGCATTTGGTGATATTCCAAAAAATTTTACAACAACCATCACCCTGGAGAATGTTCCCATTCATCATGTCAGCTAAGGAAAATTGAGGCAACAACAAAAAACCACAAGAAACCCACGTTGAGACCACCATAAAAGCAAAACCAGAGGCCGTTGTAACTACAACATCTAATTAACTGCAACATCTGATTTACCACCCGTTAGTAATTCATTCTTTTATTCTTCCTCAGTCAAATATTTATCTACCCACCTCTGATATTCTTCATCAGTCGACCAATCAAAATTAATTACCTCATTCACCTTGGCATTATAAGGTGTGTATTTTACTACTACTTGATTTGCATCTCTTTCAAAAGATTCCAAAAATGAGTTGGTACTAATGATTTTATCCATACAACTCACCAACAAGTCATAATCTGAGTCATCACAAATTAATTTAATTTTATCATTGATGACCTCAGCTACCTGACCCTGCCACTCCTAGAATGAATTGATTTTCCCCTGCTCATCAATTATATCAAGTAACAATTTCTTACCCCAATCATTGAAATTCTTCACCAACTCCCTAATCTTCCTACTCACGTCATATGGTAAGGTCTGAAAACTTTGCAATAATTTTACTAACACATGAGTAGGATTTAATGATTGGGGCCTATTGTTTGTATCAAACCTTGAGGCCTTATACATGACATTCAGATCACTGGCCCTAGGGATCCAATTTCCAATCAATGGTATAACTTCCTCCTAATCCCTATCAATATTCTTTATTGCATCTAATAGAAAAGAATATAAAGAATGTATAGATAGCAGTTTATTATCAACCTTTTCATTCAAATGCCTTAAAATAGTAGTAACAATCTCTTTTTTCTTTGAAAGAGATCCCTCCTCACTTACCCTCAAAGATTCATGTAACTCATCAATTCTTTGCAAGAGCTGCTTCTTTGTAGGATCAACAAACCACTCTGTTTCTTCATCAATTTCCTCTAAAGAAGGGGTGAAGACAGGATTCTGACTGGGAGACCCTGGTGTGGAAACAATTGGAGAAGTAAGAGGCATTGACCCTGCTGTGGAAGGTAATGTGCTGGTCCCTGGAGCACTTGATGTCTCCCCAATCTATCTATACCTAAACCTTTCCACCTCAGTTTGCAACTCAACATTCCTCTATTGCATCTTGTTGTATTCTTCAATCAAAAGGTCATACTTCTCCATTAGGCTTTTCTTTTCATCCTCCTCCCTTTCAGTAGTCTTTTGGGCCAATTTGGCCACATTCACAGTTAAACTAGTGGCCTTGGTGGTCGAGGTCTTTGAAGCTCTCTTTATTATTAATCCCCCTCTGAAATTTGGATTAATGTCTGTAATATTTGTCTTTCTCCCTTCTGGGGCCAATGCCCAAATTTCCAAGGTTTCATACTCTTCACTAAAAGCAGAATCTTGAAGTGATGCCTTGACTTCTTCTTCAGATTCTTGCAAGGGATGCTTGGAATTCATAATAGCATTAAAGGTCACTGCGTCTAGAATGTCCCATTCAGGTAGAATCAATACACTAGCCTGACTCACCAATTTTCTACCTCCCTCAGGAGTGATGTTCTTAAATTTTTCCATTAATTTTACTTTCACTTCCTCATCATTCTCCTAGTCTGACCTGTCAGGTCTTAGTTCTCTTCTCTCCTTACATTTATTTTTATATTCTTCAAACTTCATCCTCTATACCAATTGCAAGAATACAGGAGTCTTTAAAAATGCATTGTCGTCTAGAAAATCCTTACATGCTTCCATTCTTGCATCTTGTACACTTTTTCCTTTCATATCTAAATCAGATAAAACAATTCAATTGGCCTAGGAGGGGAAGGCATACCAACTTGCATGTCCTGATCAGTAACAATAATTTCATCCATCAAACTCTCCTGTGGTTGATCAGTTATTTTCCTTTTAGGGCTTGGCTCAGATGCTGGTGATGGGGAATATCTTTTGGTGATGACTCTAAATCAATGATCTTAATTGCCCCAGGCACTTTGAATTTTGGACCTGGTTATGAAGGAAACTTCATAATTTGCTTCCCCTTTCTGTCCACTTTTTCCTTATCACCGCTGCTATCCTTTTTTCTTCTATAAATGGGCCACTTTTCTATAGGTTGGTATGCTGGCCTTGTTTCAAATGGTCTGGCACCTTGTTCTTGTACACCCAGACTCAACTCTAAGTTTACTTTTTTGGTTCTCAAAGTGCCCATAATCTCTTTGAATTTATCCATCAGAAAATCAATTTTCTTATGGTGGGGACTAAACTCCAACAATGGATCATATTTCGGATCCATGTTGTGCACAATATCTAATAGCTTATCATAAGCTATCCATTTCTCCTTGTTCAACTCTGGCTTATTTAGGTCGAACTCATTTCTAATTAGGTCCTCAAGAAAGTTGAACTCATGCACAAACTTGCCAGCCTTTATTCTTTGTCTAAAAAGGGTAAAGAAACCCTTAGGATCATGTTGCCGCTTTGGACCACATCTCAAATGATAATCCTCAAAGAATTTCTCAAAGTGCACTTAGCCTCCTTTTGAAAAGGAAAAATCAGATACCACTATATAATCAGGGAAAAATGTTCCCTTACCCCTCCCTGTGAGGTTTTCCTCATGGATGCAACCTATCTTCCACATAACTTCTGCAAACCCCACTCTTGGTGGAAAATTGTATGGCAGTATATGAGGGGCTCTTTGAAAACCATATACCCTCAAAATAGTGTTGATTGGGTATGGGATAATGTCACCTCAGTTATGGCTAACTTTTAATTCTGGCTTCCTCCCCTTTGGCATGAGGAAATCATGTAATTCCTTAGGAATCCTAGGTACATTCACCATAAATCTAGCCCTCAATTTGGAAGCAAAACAATTATCAAATTGTACATAACTAGTGCTTTCATTATTACAAGATAAATCTACAGCCCATATCTGTATTGGCAATCTTTCTCCATCAACCGATTGCTTTAATTTCATCTTCTCAGAGAAGAAGTCAACATTCTTGAATAAAAACATATGCATTAGCATGGAATACCAAAAGAATTGAGTGTCGGTATCATTTTTTTGCAGCTTTGACAACCCCTCATGTATCCTCTCAGCCAAGAAAGAAGAAAAGTCATATGTGACAAAGAAGTTAGGGTGTTGTATTTGCACCCCCATGAACATGTATGCAATGGGCATCACCGCACCAGATTGAAACCTAAAATATGACACAATGAATAAAAAGTGGCCAGGAAATGATTTGCAAAACAATTTAATCTGAAAGGTTCCTGGTCACTAGGGCTTATATGAAATCTTGAACCTCCTGTCCTAGCCAGATGAGGTGGAAGCAATTTAGCTTTAAAAAGAGACTTCAACTTTGCATATTCCTGCTTCATTTCCTCAAGGTTGATAGGCACCAAGTCCTCACTCGGTTCACTCAAGTCAAAAATCTGTTGAATATCATCTCTGTTAATGCTTAACAAAACCTTTCCATCATTATCCCTAATTACACATGTGACAGGGTCATATCTTGCAGCTACTACCCTAAGCAGGTCTACATCAGGGAAAACATTCAGTACCACCAACTTCCCCATATCATACATCCATCCATTTGAAAAAGGGTGAGGAAAATTCCTCTATCCATACAACAATCTGAACATTTCCAAATCCATGAGAGGAACCCTAGCATTGACTATGTTGGAACAATTGTATACTAACCCCTCCCCCAGGATTTTCCCTCCAATCAGAACCAATCCCTTCTTTCTATCATTCGTTGACAAGGGCAATTGATCCAAGAAATCATCATACAGGTTTCCTTTTAAATAGTCAATTTGGCCAGAATGTTCCTTGGGTGGTGCCATCTCAGACAAACTAGGGCTTCTTATAACTTCACACTTAAAATAGCTAGGACTAACTAGAGATATGAAATTATAGAAAAAAATATTGCAATTTCTCACAATTTAAATAAACTATATCCCTAAAAAGTTTATCAACAAGCCCTATGATAATTACAACAAATCTTTTCCTTAATTCAAGCACAGAGTGACCGAGAAACACATAAATTAACTCACAACTCTTTTCACAGAATTCCCAAATTTTGGCTGTTAGGGTTCACAACCTTGCTCTCGGCTCTGAAACTGCTTCGCAAAATACCTGAATGCTTTGTGACACACATAAAGTAGGAGAATTGATTTTATTTTGATCAAATTATAGTAAATGTCTCATCCTCCATTAAAGCTCACTCGCATGCTGCACGAATGGCTCTAACCATATTTGATGCAGATTTAAATTTGAGCCGTTGATCCTTCATTTTGATCAAATCATTGATGGCTTCCTTCAAAACAGGCTGACACTATCATCAACATGGCCATAAGGGGATCACCATACTATACACTGTGAAGGAAGTCCACGTGGTGGTTGCTTGTGATATCACAATTGGTAAAAATCCTGCAACTTCGGATCACACGATGGCGGGCAACCATAGATCTTGATCATCAATGATCTTGTTCCTTCAACATAGTCATCGACCCTATCATTAACCCTCGAGCAGCTTTTCCATCAAGATTATAGCACATCTGTCGATTTGAATCATGTGCATCTTAAGAGCACTTTAGTAACCCACCTTTTAATGTATTTAAGGTTGGATTAATGTTCCATAGTATTTCCTTTATTCTTTTGGCTTCATCAGATGAGACACATGGCAACCACCTGTGATATCGTGATCGACGGTGGGGCCATCATGGGATGGCGGGGAACAGCTGAGATCAAATGGTAGTTGATCAACGGTTACACAATTTCATCCCCCAGAAGGACATGTGGTGCCCGCCCGCGATATGGCAATCGGTAAAAATCCTACAGCTTCTAATCATGTGATGGTGGGAAAATGTTGATATCCAAAGGAAATTTGATCAATGGTAGCACGAATTTGATCCCTTCTACAAAATAAAAAATTCATTAAAAAGGATGAGGGGACATCACTAGGCCAACGGTAAACAACGACATAAGTTTTTTTTTAAAGATGAAACACGGGGCCAACCGAGACTTAGGAAATAAAAACCTGTGAAGGAAATAAAGTATTAAAATCAAAGGGACTCGGCCTAGATGAATCGATATGACATAAGTTTTTTTAAAACCCCATCAAAAGTAACAATAAAATAGAACCTAGCCAAAGCATGAAATAAACATTAGGGTTATACATGAAGACAAAGCTAAAACCCTAACCCTTAGAAAAATCAAACACCATGAAAGACCAGAGACATAAGGCAAGGCATGAGTGAAAAAAAAGTAGAAAAATACTGAAGTTCCATCAGTGGCTCCAGTTGGGGACATTCATTCCATTGGAATGAAGTGAGAATCCAAAATCTCAAGTAGAGCAGACCAAGATGCAGAGACGACCAAAAAGGGACTGTTCAGACAAAACAACCCCAACTATGTACAAAATATATACAAACCTAAACTACTATTAATGGAAAATAATACTTCAAGTGAAGTATAACTTCAAGAACTATCCATGAACTGGAAATTCCAGGAGATCTCTTGTCATATCTTGGAGGAAGTATGAATCTTCACCCCACTTACCATTAATAAAAAATGGACCCAACCAGATTGCATCAAATTTCCCATGTTTCCCTTTATCTTCCAATCTAGCATTCCACATTAAAACCAAATCTCCATCTTTGAAACTCCTTGTAGTTTCCCTCTTTTCATACAGATTCTTTACTTGCAACTGCAACTTTGTATTTCTCTTTTTGGCTTCCCTCTTGGTTTCATCTAATTCTATAAGAGCTTCCACTCTCAATTGCATCTCATCATCAATTTCATTATCATACATCTATACAAACTTATACATTTCCATTAAGTTATTTTGGGGCAACCTGTCATTTATCCCATAAACCAAGTCAAATGGGGCACAACTTATTGCCTTCTTCACAATTACCCTATCTGCATAGAAGTACTGCTAATCTTAGCTTAGAATCCCAAGCCCTTTTATTTTGATCCTGGATTCTTTTAATAATCTTCATCAAGCTTTTATTGCTTGACTCTGCTTGTCCATTTCCCTGTGGGTGGTATGGTGATGAATAAGAAATTTGGATGCCATGCTTCTCACAAAACTCTATGTATTCCTCATATCTAAAACACATTGCATTATATAACACAATCATTTTTGTACATCCAAATCTAGTCAATATGTTGCTCATCAGATCCCTTAATGTGTTTACAACCTCTGCACCAATATCATAAACAACATTAACAATAAAAAATAATCTCATTTAATAGCTCAACATAATAGGATAATATCGAATAGAATTGGCTATTTATCGACATTATCAGCTATTTGGAGCATGAGATAACTACAACACAATCCCAAGATAAAATAGGTCATTGATTTGCAATTTTTAGCAAGCTCTAGGTAAAGACGAACAAATACTGAATCATACAACTTAGATCAGTTCCATATATCCATTGTGGGAATCAAATTCATAAGTATTCAAGGGTTTATGACAGATTTAACACATAACATATACGATCCCTAATAACATTGCATTGTAATCTCATCAATATGTATTCTAACCCAATACTACTTATCAAATCATTATACAGAACATATCCACCTATAATCCCATTTAAGCATTTTAATTAATTGCCCTTGTCAACAAATGATAGGAAGAAGGGATTTTGATGCGAGGAAACACCCTAGGGGAGGGATTAGTGTATAATTGTTCCAACATAGCCTGATGGAACACTTGATCTTTGCTCATGCTTGGGAAACCTTTCACCAAAAGATGCCATGAATCCACCTTACCCAAAGTATGCTTTAGGACCTCCATGCATACAAACACAAGGATTGTCATTTATCATCTTGCAGTAGTGGTACCTAAGATGATGGTACTACCCCTCTCTTGGACATTGCTCTCTTCTTACAATTGGATACATCAGTCCTCCTTTTGATTTTGTCAAAAAGATATGAAATGATTTATAAGCAATGCCTTATTGGGTCAATGAGATCACCAAAAGTCTAGGACTTGTCAAATGAAGGTATATTATTGACACCTATCCCTTTTCTATTCACTTGTTAGGACTTAGTAATGACTATCCAAAGAGAAAATGAGATAGTGGAAACAACCATTTATATTATTTATCTCACTGCAATCCATTTCATGGCTATAGTCATGTTGTCACCCTAGTGTAGATTTATTTTTTCAAATTCATAGATAACATGAAGACAAACCTGTAGCCTTTAATGGTACTACTCTTATTCATGACTATGCTCTGTTCCCTTGAAGCACCATGATTTATGATGGTTTTTATGCTGAATATCTTCATTAAAACACCCCTATGCAAGTATATGCCTTCACTATTATAGCCTATTGCTAGAATGGATGATCAATGGTATGAAAAGGTAAAAATACAACTGTGCTTTGCTTCCTTCACTACTTGTTGCTGATTGTTGATTGTTGTTCATATGCACTTGTACCATTGTAATGCTTGATGTCCTACATGAACCTGCATGGTTGTCTTGTAGCATAACCTCATAGTTGTTGTTCATATACACTTGTACTATGGCCTTGGCTTCCAAAATGAGACCTCTCCTGAATCATAACTACTTAATTGTCATTTGTAACATTTTGTTTCTTTTTTGCAATCATGATCCATGTTGGATCAATCATGATGAACAGAACCCCTACATGAAAGGTTATGAGCATAGCAATTGTATCTCGATCACATGATATGAGGGTTCCATTGTTGTCATAAACCTTTTGTAATGACATGTTTTCAATTGGCATATTATTTGTGTCAACTAGAGTTGATGTTTCTTGAATGTCTTTTCCTTTTATGCCTTTCCTTAAAACATCATGCATTGAATGTTATTTGGAAACTTTTTCACCTAATGTTTAATTGTGAAGGCCTTGAATAGAGCCTTGTGCAACTTCAGATTTTGTTTTTGTTGTTGTCCTTCATGAGACCATCGTAGCATGCATTGTTGGTTTTCCTTATCAATGACAATGACCTTTACCTATTGCATTCACTTTCACCAGTGCACCCATGAATGAATAAAATCAATCCCCTTTGCCTCTTGTAGCTCTTGCAAAGGTGTTGTACTTGTACTTGTATCATGACCTTGATTCAACCATTGCTCTTCTTTTGTTATGTGTAATAAATACTCATAGTCTCCTCATTTTATCTTTATTGGACAGCCACCTGTCACATATGTGGGTGACCTAACAACTCATGCTCCTATGTGATGTGTCACTGTCCAATAGAGTTATGGTGAGAGGGGCTTGAAAACAACTTGAAATGCTTCCTCATTGTTTAAAAGATGCATAATTGAACTTGATGCATCTATGAATTCACTTCCTTTATAAACAAATCATGGATCTTCTTAAGAAGATTGAAGGACATATCAACACAATATGTTGCATCTTTTGAATCTATCATTTTCTGTCCTGTCTTATGTTCCTTTCTTGTCCTGTCTTATGTTACTAGTCTTTTATGGTATTGGGAAAATCCTAAGGTTGGGGTTTTGTCTTTGACTGAATCCCTCTATCTCTCTCCCCTCTACCCATAACCCTAAACCCTAAACCCTTAACCCTTAAACCCTCCTCCCTCTCTCTCTCACAAGTCTATCCCTCCTACCCCCTCTCCCTCTCTTTTAGGGTCTTTATCTATCTATCTCACTCACTCTCTATGTGTCTCCCTCTGCTAAACCCTAAACCCTAAAACCCTTAACCATAAACCTTAAACCCTAAACCCTTAATCATAAACCTTAAACCCTTAACCGTAAACCTTAAACCCTTAACCCTTAAACCCTCTACGCTCTACGTTTAACCCTCTACCCCTTATCTCTCTCCCACTCCCTCCCTCTTTCCCTCTCTCTCTCAAGTCTCACCCTCCTACCCCTTTTGCCTCTCTTAGGTCTCTCTCTCTCTCAATCACTCACTCACTCTATCTCAATTCTCTTAGATCTCTCTCTCTCTCTCACTGACTCACTCACTCTCTCAGGTCTCTCTCTCTCACTGACTCACTCTATCTCAAGTCTCTCCCTCCTACCCCTTCTCCCTCTCTTAGGTCTTTCTCTCACTCACTCCTCCCCTCTGTCTCTCTCCCTCCTGCCCTTAGCCCCCAAACCCTTAAACCATCTGCCTTCTACCCTTAGCCCTCCCTCCCTCTATCTCTCTCCCGGCTCCTCCTCTCTCTCTCTCAAGTATCTTCCAATATCCTTACCCCCCTCTCCCTCTCTTAGGTCTCTCCTCCTCCTCCTGCTCCTCTGTCTCTCCCTTAACCCTTGGCCAGCCCTTAGCCTTCGACCCTCTACCCTCTGCCTTAACCCTCTCGTGCTCTCTATCTCCTCCCCCCCACTCCCACCTCTCTCTCTCCTTTGAGATCCCTCTATCTCTCTCCCTCTACCCATAGCTCCTAAGCCCTTAACCCAGCAAACCCTCTACCCTATCTCTCCTCTCAAGTCTCGCCCTCCTACCCCCTCTCCTCTCTTAGGTCTCCTCTCTCCTCACTCACTCTTATCTCCCTCTCATCTACCCTTAACCCTCTCTGTACTCTCTATCTCTCTCCCACTCCCTCCCGCTCTCTCTCACTTAATCCCTCTATCTCTCTTCCCTCTACCCATAACCCTAAACCCTAAACCCTTAACCCTTAAACCCTCTACCCTCTACCCTCTCTCTCTCTCTCAAGTCTCAGCCCTCCTATTAGAACTAAAATTTTTTGGATAATTTCACAAGTTTTTCTTTCCCTTGAGTTTCCAAAATAATCATCACCATATGCACAGGCCTTCTCTTCATAACATTTTGCTAACATTTTTCCCATATTCAGCCATGTGATCCCATAAATCCATCTAGGTCTGAGTAATTCACATTATATTCTATATTGGCATGAGATTATCAGGATCTTCCCGATCCATATTGCATTTTCTGTCGATATACGTTTGTGTTACCTATCAGAAAGACCTCAGGGATGTCACATCGATTGGAATTCACATGTAGTTACCTTTCGGCAGGACATTTTTATTGTTTCGGTGACTGAGGGATTCCCATTGGCAAGAGAGTCTATGTCGGGATGAGTCACAACGAAGTTATATTGTCTTACTAATTGGCGATAGAAGAGGCTTATCGGTGAGAAAATTTTCATCGAAATAAGTCATAGCAAAATCTTCATGTCACACCGACTAACGCAGAATGAGAAAACACTTCGACAAGAGTTGTATCTTCGGTATGAGGTCTTGGAAAATCTATAGTGTCTTGCTGACCGACAATAAAGATATACATCTCGGTGAGAAACTTTTGCATCAGAGAGATGTCTTGGCGAGTGCATCTGGTCTCGCCGAAAAAACACAAAAGGATTTTATCGGTGTGAGGTTTCGCAGTCTTTCTGATCTAATTGTCACGTTGACATATTGCTTCATCGGTGAGAGAATGATCATGTTTCAGCGACAAGAATGTATCACAGGGTATTTCGGTAAGACACAAGGTGCCATATGAAACCTCCTCCTGAATCAGAATTGTCTCAGCGATCAAAAAATGCACTAACAAACACATCTCGACAGGACATAATTTAGTCTATGGGACGTCTCCCCGACAATAGAATGTTACAGCAAAACACATATGACGAAGGGCAACTGTTGGCGAGACTCAGGGTGTTGATGAGACGACATGACATCATAGCGATGAATAGATGGATGACAATTGGCGAGACATTGGATTTAGGCATGACTACGGGATGTCTTGGCGAGTCTTCAGCGAATGTTAACAAAATTCCAAACTAATACTATTTTCCAACATTGGAATATGAAGCGATGTGTCTCTTCATATGCGAATGTATAAATATCCATTTCCAATTGTAAATAAGAGGGAGATCAGATTTTAGATTAGATTAGATACATTAGATAGATTAGAAATGGATACAGTGGAATAAATTTTTTAGATCAAAGACTATGATGCATGATTTCAAATGGAGATTTCAATGAAAATCAGTTGATGTGGCGGTTCATTTCTGGTGCCAATTGTCTGTTGTGCTTATTGAAAGTATTATTAAAGTTGTCTCCAGGGTTGGCTTTTCTGGTTATTTAAATTGGTATAACAAGTTTATATTTAGTTTATCAGTGCACATTTGATGTATCTGTGTGGTTAATTAACTGGTTCTTTCAAGGAGGGATTAAATCCTTTTGATTAATCATAGTAATGAGGGAAATTCATCTGGATCATTAAGAAGAGCTTAGTAATCTCAGTCTTGCATGTTTATACAAGTTATAAACAAAACATATGCCAAACAATTTGAATGTTCTCCAGAAATAAGTTGCCCATTTCTATTTCATTTGACTCCGCATACCTAGTAAGGCACTAGTCTCTGCATTTCACCATTTAGATTCATTCATTTTATTTACATCTGTTAACTAAACATATTAAGATTTAGTTTTGAATATTGCTATATGATTTATACCAAATTTATTTTTATTTGTCCACTCCCATATACCATTGTGGGAAAAAAAATTCAAGAAAGATAATCACATTAATTTTGCATCATTCATATAGGTACACCCACCTAGGTCTAGCACCACTTGAAGAGTAGGTCTAAAACATCTGACCTTGTCTGTTACCCTAAAACGTACCAAGAGATTGGCAGCCTCTTGAGGTTTTCCACCTACGTTTTTGAGAGCTAACAAATTGACGACTCTGCTGGGGACAAACATTAGAATATTCGGTTGAAGACCATCATATAGAGTCATTGAAGAAAAATTTGTAATTTGAGAAGTTTCAGAAAAAGTGATTCCATTGGGGAGAAGATCAAAAATAGTTATTTCAAAAGAAACATTTTCCTACTTTCAGAAAAGTAGGTGGCGACTCTAGAAAAAACTTGATGAAGAATGGAATTTGTGTATGGAACAAAAAAGTATTTTGAAAAGCAATAGTTGATAAGAGGAATTGAAGAATTGAAAAAGAAAAGGCTGTAATTGGAAAAGAATGAATGCACAAATGCAGGTAGGTATTGGACCCCTTAAACTCCTGATAACACAATTAGAAATTTTCACAATGGAGGCAACACATACCATGCACAACAGAATATATATTCACCACAGCCACCTCATGCTCAGCAATATGTGCCACATCATCATACACAATACAATAATCTGATGTATCAGTTTCAGCACCCACCTAACGCTCCCTCCCATCAATACCTAACAATGATCAAACAATTTGACCTAATAGGGTTTCAACGGTACCCTTACCCTATGGTTGGCAGTTGGAGAAGTCTTGTTCCAAAGTTTATAGGGAGTAGTGCAATTACTGCTGAAGATCATTTGCAGAGTTTCAATACTTTCATCAAAGACTTGGATGTGCCATATGAATATTTACATATGAGGCTATTCATGATGTCACTCATTCATGAAGCCATGGATTGGTTCAACAGCTTACCAGTTGCTTCTATTGATTCTCTCCAAGGATTTCAGAATCAATTTCTTGAGAAATTTGGAAATCTGTCTACACCAAATTGGGTTTACAATGGGTTATTAGAGATTCAAAATAATCAAAACTTGCAACAATATGTATGCCAGAATCAACAATTCGAAGAAGAAGAAGAAGCTGAGTATGTAGATACTCAAATTCAGGACTCCATCACAGAATCAAAATGTGGAATTTACCCCTTTGATGCATTTCTTAACATAAGGAGACATCAAGGAGAAGATAAAATTTCTTTATACAACAGGATGATAAATGACTGTATGCAATTACCTCCTAATTGTAAGCCTACAAGGCCCATTTTTGTTGCACAGTTCATAAAAGTTTGGAAACCTAAATCAACCTATTGGTCAGAATCATCAATACAGTGTGCCTATGATCGAGTGAATAAATTCATTGATGCCATGGAGAGGATAAGGTATGAGAACACTATCAATGTTGAATCCAATAGTTGTATTTCCAATGAGTATAGAGAAATTGATCAAACAATGCATCCAATAGAAGATGAGACAAGTGCAAGTCGAAATGGTTCATATGATTGCTTGCATTCGGAAGATGAAGATACAAGAGATTTCTCTTGCATAACAGATTGTGACAGGGAAAGCAGTGTATGTTTTGAGGGATCTAATGAATATTCTGATTCTGATGATGAACCTATTGATTTTCATTTATAGCAAGATGATTCTTGCAGTTCTTGTGGTAATCAAGAGGAAGAAGCAATGGAAAATGTGGATCCTTTGATAGTGAACAAATAAACCCTTTGGCTGCAGCTCATAACCATGAGAACATGATTGATGAAGAAGAAGATTGCACACTTGAAAATGGTTTTAATTCTTCTTCAAAACTATTGTATGATCAAATAACAGAAGAATCTCAAAAGACATCTGGCCAAGATGTGCTACAGAGTGATTTCTTTTTGAATCAACTCCATGATGAGGATGGAACATGCTCAAATGAAGAGGAGAGTACATCAGCATGTCAGGAGAACAATTATAATGATCTTGAAAACTGCCATGTTGATGAATTGGAAAATGAAATGGAAGGGGATTGTGTATCATGTCACAATAAGGAAGAGTTTGAGGGAAATCATGTGAATCTTGATTTACAACAAGGAGATAGTTCTAGCTCTTTTGAATATCAAGAAGAGGGAGAAATAATATAAGATATGGAAGAAGAAACATGTCCACTCAGCAATGAGAAAATTTCAGATTTGCTAACTCTTGAATAACAGAGATGTGCACACAAGGATGATTCTGAAGTTTTGTGTCCAACTTACATTTGTTTTGAAAGTGAAAGTTCTTTGTGCAATGATTCTTATGACTCCCAGTGAATTTCTCGAAATGATGAAGAAACTTTTGAAGTTGATCAAAAATCTGTGTCCATTCAAGATGAGGTATGTGATTTTGAAATTTCTAACTCATGTGGAGAAAACATTTATTTGCATACCAAGGAGGATAGAAGTCCAGCATTGACTGGTTCATATATACATGATATTGAAGGTATGAGTAATATTCCAATATCATTTCTGAATGGTGGTATCGAAGAGGTGCAAAAGGTTTTAGATTGGTTTGTTTCAGACAACATTGATATGACATAATTTTTTATTTCTCAAGAAAAGCACTTTGATGGTGAATTTTCAATACAGCTGAGAGAGTGTTTCATAATACATAACAGTGAGAAAGATAATGAGGAATTTGCATTGAATATGCATGTACTTTGTATATTGAAGATAACAGAGGTTTGTCCCATGATGATGGAGAATTTGAATTACAGAATGATGAAGGGAAGTTGGGCTAAGCTGAGCATGATGATTCTCTAAAAACTTTCAATAACAGTGACAGGGAAGATTGCATGAATATCTTCAAGAAGAATCTGATGAACTCAAGACAAAACTAGGTGTTTGACAGAGGAAGGTGTGTGCCTTTCTTTTGGATGGCCTTGAGCCATCGTTTATGGGTTGAATTTTAGACCATAGTAGTTCAAAACAGATGAAGTTGAAACACAGAGGATTAAGGGTTGCTAGTGCATGGACAACTCTTGATAATCCTCTTTAAAATTCTTTTCCATGCGAAGTAGTTTAGGATTTTGTTCATCTCCATTTCCATTCATGTCCATTTCCATTTTGCTCACTAATCCATCATCCTGTGTTTGGTCTGCTCACCCAAAAATTTGGATCCTTGCAATGATTTCACAACCATTCATCCCCAGATGGAGCCACTGTTAGAACTGTAAAATTTTAGATGATTTCACAAGTTTTTCTTGCCCTTGAGTTTCCAAAATAATCGTCACCATATGCACAAGCCTTCTCTAAGTAACATTTTGCTAACATTTTTCCCATATTTAGCCATGTGATCCCATAAATCCATCTAGGTCTGAGTAATTCACATTATATTCTATATTGGCATGAGATTATCAGGATCTTCCCGATCCATATTGCATTTTCTTTCAATATACGTATGTGTTGCCTATCGACAAGACCTCAGGGATGTCACAACGATTGGAATTCACATGCAGGTACCTTTCAGCATGACATTTTTATTATTTCGGCGACTGAGGGATTCCCATCGGTAAGAGAGTCTATGTCGGGATGAGTCACAGTGAAGTTATATTGTCTTACCGACTGGCGATAGAAGAGGCTTATCAGTGAGAAAATTTTCATCGGAATAAGTCATAGTGAAATCTTCATGTCTCACCGACTAATGAGGAATGAGCAAACACTTCGGCAAGAGTTGTATATTCGTTATGAGGTCTTAGCGAATCCATAGTGTCTTGCTGACTGACAATAAAGATATACATCTCGGTGAGAAACTCTTGCATTGGAGAGATGTCTTGGCGAGTGCATCTGGTCTCGTCGACAAAACACAAAAGGGTTTTATCGGTGTGAGGTTTTGCAGTCTTGCCGATCTAAATGTCACACCGACATATTGCTTCATCGGCAAGAGAATGATCATGTTACAATGATAAGAATGTATCACGGGGTATTTTGGTAAGACACAAGGTGCCCTATGAAACCTTCTCCTGACTCAGAATTGTCTCAGTGACCAGAAAATGAACTAACAAACACATCTCGGTAGGACAAAATTTAGTCTATGGGACGTCTCCCCAACAACAAAATGTTACAGCAAAACACATATGACAAAGGGCGACTGTCGGCAAGACTCAGGGTGTCGATGAGATGACATGACATCATAGCAATGAACAGATGGATGAAAATCGGCAAGGCATTGGCTTTCGGCATGAGTATGGGATGTCTCGACGAGTCTTCAGCGAATGTTAACAAAAGCCCGAACAAATACTATTTTCCGACATTGGAATATGAAGCAATGTGTCTCTTCATATGAGAATGTATAAATATCCATTTCCGATTGTAAATAAGAGGGAGATCAAATTTTAGATTAGATTAGATACAGTAGATAGATTAGAAATGGATACAGTGGAATAAATTTTTCAGATCAGAGACTATGATGCATGATTTCAAATGGAGATTTCAATGAAAATCAGTTGATGTGGCGGTTCATTTCTGGTGCCAATTGTCTGTTGTGCTTATTGAAAGTATTATTAAAGTTGTCTCCAGGGTTGGATTTTCTAGTTATTTAAATTGGTATAACAAGTTTATATTCAGTTTATCAGTGCACATTTGTTGTATATGTGTTGTTAATTAACTGGTTCTTTCTGTTGTAAAATGAGGTGTTTTCTTAGCTTAATACTCTGTAAAACTTCAAAATTGTTGTTCTAAGTAAGTCTTTTCTTTGTTACATAAATTCTTTGTGGATGATTATCTTGATTAATCCATTTTACTGTTGTAGAATGTAGAGAGAATTATTTAGAAGAACTAGACAGGATAATAGAAGTTTCACACAAGATATACCATGGAGAAACCCTTTCGGGAAAAAACTCCACCAAGAATTATTCTATTATTCAAACTCTGAATTACAATAGCTCCAATTCTTGCTTGAGAATGCTTCTTCTATCTTTACCAATCTTCTTCACACCTGCAATAACCAATCTCAAACTCTATTCAACTTGAATGAGATATATAGACAATATGCAACCTTGTAATCTCCAAATGGTGATAATTACAATGCACAAGCTCAAGCCCTTGAAAAGGTACGCCATATTCCTTCAAGTTGAGTTATACCGTGAAGACCAAAGCTTAGAACATGTGCTTTACCCATTTGGGAATCCCAAACTAAAGCTACAACTCATCCTTCACTTCGGTGATAATTACAAAGCTCTTCCTCAAAGATGGCGCCCAAAAGAGGGTCCCATAACAGGCTTTCAAAAATATCTTATCATGCATTGGAGTTAATTCCAAGAAAGCATCTTGGGTGCCCAAGTTGGCTCCAAGTGATTTCTTGTTAAGCTGAAACATTTACTCAACACCATTCCCAAAGAATGGTCATCCCTTGTTAACTGGAGGTAGTCCCTGTTATCTGTCATACAACTCAATGTTATTAGCCATGCATTCCAAGTTAACTGAAGCTAACTACATGCAACTCAAAATAACTAACATGCATGCAACATGCACTTGCATGCAACTGAAGATAACTAAACTGAACTGAACTGAACTGAACTGAACTAAACTGATTCTGAACTGAACTAAAAAACTAACTGATCTTACTGAACTTCAAGCATGCAAACATCAAATCCTAACTCCTAGGATCTTTACATGCATTGAAGTGTTAAGCATTACTCTGTATAGTTAACTGGACACAAGGTGAGTTTCACCTTACCATGTGTGCACCCACATGCTCCTATTATTTAGGAATAAATACAAATGTCAATTTCATGATTTATTTCATCCAAATATTAATCTCATCCTAATCTTAGTGTTGTTGAACACATTCCAAGAATCTAGGAGATACATGAAATAATTAATGTTTAGGATTTGCAATTAAATGGCATCCTATTTCCAACACTTTCAAGGAGGGATTAAATCCTTTTGATTAATCATAGTAATCAGGGAAATTCATCTTAATCATTAAGAAGAGCTTAGTAATCTCAGTCTTGCATGTTTATACAAGTTATAAACAAGACATATGCCAAACAATTTGAATGTTCTCAAGAAATAAGTTGCCCATTTCTATTTCATTTGACTCTGCATTTCACCATTTAGATTCATTCATTTTCTTTACATCTATTAACTGAACATATTAGGATTTAGTTTTGAATATTGCTATATGATTTATACTAAATTTAGTTTTATTTGTCCACTCCCATCTGCCATTGTGGGCAAAACATTTCAAGAAAGATAATCACATTAAGTCTACATCATTCATATAGGTACATTCGCCTAGGTCTAGCAGTACCTGAAGAGTAGAAGGTCTAAAACATCTGACCTTGTCTGTTACCCTAAAACGTACCAAGAGATTGGTAGCCTCTTGAGGTTTTCTGCCTACGTTTTTGAGAGATAACACCTCCTACCCCCTCTCCCTCTCTTAGGTCTCTCTTTATCTCTCACTCACTCCCTCTGTGTGTCTCCCCTCTACCCTTAAACCCTAAACCCTAAACCCTAAACCCTTAACCCTTAAACTCTAAACCCTTAAACCCTCTAGCCTCTACGTTTAACCCTCTACCCCTTATCTCTCTCCCATGCCCTCCCTCTTTACCTCTCTCTCTCAAGTCTCACCCTCCTACCCCCTCTCCCTCTCTCAAGTCTCTCTCTCTCTCTCTCACTCTTATCTCCCTCCCATCTACCCTTAACCCTCTACCTTCTACCCTCTACTCTTATCTCTTTCCCCTCACCCATAACCCTTAACCCTTAAACCCTCTACCCTCTACCCTCTTTGTCTCTCTCAAGTCTCTCCCTCCTAACCCCTTTCCCTCTCTTAGGTCTTTATCTATCTCTCATTCACTCCCTCTATGTGTCTTCCCTCTACCCTTAAACCCTAA
>VDFB02000017.1:550769707-550807636 GCA_007258455.2 Sequoia sempervirens
AAAAAACAAGCATGATGAATGTAAAAATGATGTATGGAGGACTCAATGATACCCCCCAAGGACTACATCCATCATGAATATACAATAAATGACCCCCCCATAAGAGGGAAGTGATGAGATAAGATATCCTCTACATGCTGAAGAAGCTCCAAAGCCAATGAAAAATGCCTAAAAACAAAAGATGACCCAATGTCTGCAAGCAACACATCTCCCCTTAGGAAGAAACAAATCCATAAGCTGATGAAGAAGCCACTCCATATCCAACTGAAAGGAGGAAGAATGAACACTCAACATGTATGCCTCTGAAAACTCCAGAAGCCTTGTGTTGAATGAGCCACAACATAACTGGGCGTCAAACTCAACCAAGAAAAACAGACAAATCAAGTGATGGAGGAGACTCATGAATGTCAATCTCCAAAGACAAAGAAGATGGGATAACAGTTGTACTGAAGCTGTCATCAAAGAGGAGAGAAATCCCCTCAAGTGTGTCCTCCAAATCTGCAGTATGAGACTCCATGAACAAGTTAGAAATCCCTGTCAAATACTCATCCCACAAAGTAAGATTTGAAAAACTATGATCATCCTGCTGGGAATGTACAACAAATGGCCGGCGAAGGTGAGGTGGAGGTGTAGGAAGCTCAACACAGATCTCTAAAATACCAAGGTGTAGATGACCAAACTTCTCCTCACTAATATGGGTCACACTCAATGGAGTGTGTGATGCAGTCAAAGGAACATTATCAGCTTCTGAAGCAAAATGTTAAAAAGAATAAACTCGAGATGAATGATCAACCATCCCGATTGCAACAATATCCCTAGTCTCCAAGTCCCTTATATACACCCTATCAGGAGTGAACTCAACTATTTTACCTTGACCCCCATGAGTAATTTGATAAATAGAAAGGAGATTAGTGGTCAAAGAAGGAACACAAAGCACATCATTGAAAGTCTTTTCCCCAATACCAATAGAACCCTTCCCACTTACTGTCATGAATGTATTGTTACCCATCAGAATGTGAGGTGAATTACAAGGCTCAAAAGAAGAGAACATTTCCTTTGAAGATGCCATATGATGAGATGCCCCTGAATCAAGAAGCCATCCTTGAGAATTAGGACTTGTAGAGGCCAAGAGTGCATGCCCTTTCATATTATGTAGCCCAGAAGTGGATGTTGTTCTCTGACTGTGATGATGATGTGGCTGCCGATTGTGATGGTGAAGAAGTAGAAGACACTGATGAGGGCAGCTGAATGTTATTCTTTTGAAGGTGTGTGAGTTCATCAATCTTTTTATTATAACATCTATGCTCATCATGTCCTAACCTTTTGCAGTATGCACATTTGGACTTCTTCTTTTTTGATGATTCCTCTTTTGAAGAGGATGAGGACTCAGGAGTGCCATGTGAAGGAGAATCTTTACCTTGCTCATTTGACTTGGTTTCCTTTTTGTGCTTCTTTCCTTTGCCACTTGAAGCCTTTGTATCATTCGCAATAAGAGCTTGAGATGTTGAAGACTTCAATGTACCCATGTGCATCAACTTTGCTTGTTCCCTTGTGAGTTGTGCAGCAAATTCATCAAGAGAAGGCATTTTATATGTATTGCCAAGAGCATCCATTGTAGCATAGAAAGTAGAAACAAACACAGAATATGAAGAACCAAGCTTAGCAAGAATAGAAAGTATCATCTATTCATCCTCTTTAACAACCCCACATTGTGATAACTTCAATCTGAGTGAGTTGAGCTTAGAGAAAAAGTCTTGGATATTGTCAAAATTTGAAGGATTAAGACCCATCAGTTCATTTTCCAACTTAAATTTCCTTAGCTTGTCTGGTTTACCAAAGAGATTCTCCAAAGTAGTCCAAACTTCATGAGGATGTGTGCAAGATGCAACATGATATCGAAGATCTAGAGAAATGGACAGAAGAAGATTACCAAGAGCTTCATCCCTTCTATCAAACCATTTTCATTTCTCTTTTGCTCCTTGGGGTTCTGGATCTTGACCAAAAGTGATTCGTTGCAGCTTCGACTTTAACAGTAGCAACTCCATCTAAGATTTCCACTCATGATAATTAAATGGAGTTAGAAGTACAACCTTTGGCAAATCCATAATGAGAGAAGAACAACAAATTCCTGCACAAAATCAGAAAGCAACTCCTTTGTTGCAACTTTGGAGATGAAAAAATTGTTGCAAAATATCTGGGGCTGAATGACCGTTGGCTTCTCCCTCTTTATTTGGAAATAAATAAGTTTTATAGAAAACTTTTAAAAAATCTCCAAAAACCCGTCAGCTTTTAAAAAAAATAAATCAATAGAAAGCTTTTTTTAAAAGAACTTGCCTCTCTTTTGAAAAAAAAACTATCCAAAATGGGGAAAATATAGCCATGCAAAAACCAAATAATCGGCTTAATGACCGGCCTTTGCAAAAAAAAACTTTCAATAATGTCGATAAATATTGTGAAAGCCAATGAGAGATCAAACCTTGCGGATATGCCAGTGTGACAAGTCGAAGTAAATGTACTCGTACCGTTGAATATTATGAGGTTTGACCGCCGAATGACAAGTAGAGCCCGATGTGGTTCCTAGTGATGCAATTTGATGAAGCTGGCAAGCAAAGTACCCGGTGATATAAAAGGAAGATCGTACCCATAGCCGACCACTGATGATCTGAAGATGCCGCCGGGAAAGGAGACCGGAATAAATATCAACAAACACGATTTGACAGAGGGTACCAGGCTTGAAAATTGCAAACAGCTAATGATTTGACAGTGGACTAAATGCAATCTAATGTGCCCGCACTATGTACCTTGACCGGTGAGGAAGGAAAAAGCTTTGTACCACCGACAAGAGACCACAACTATACCCAGGTGCCAAAGATGCTAATGAAGCAGGCAGATCATGAAGCGGACGCCTTGGAATATCCGTCGATGAATGACAAGTGAGCAATGTGATAGCTGAAGGGTCGGGATCCGTACGCCGAGGGCAGAATGGGCCGACCAAACAATCCAATGGATGAACTCGTACCAAGTAGCCAATGTACCTTCAGTGACGGATCCTCCAATGACAATGACAGCCGATGGAGAATATGACAGAGCGTTGGTACAAATAAATTCAGCCCCTCAATATTATATGGTCGGCTTCTTTTAAAAAATCGATTCAATATATTATAAAATCCCCAGAATTTTAAATGAATGCCGAATACAATATATTTTGCCAAACATATAAAAATTTTACCCCAAAAATTTACAGATAACAAATACGCAGAAAATATTTTGCAAAATATTTTTTTGCGAAAAATGGAAAAAAAAAAACGTACTGCTTGGGAGGCTATCCCAACAAAAAAATTTTGCCTCAAAAACAACTTTACCCAAAATAGATGAATTTATAGTCAAAATTCGTCTACGGAACCTTCTGATCTCAACCGTGAGGTTATTGAAACCTCAATATGCACTAATGAAATATCTTCAAGCTAAAGAAAGAAACCCTCATATCGGGAAGGGAATTACGCAGCCTGGACTTTTCTGATACCATGTTAGAAACGAGAATGGGTTAGCACAAGACAAAATACTTCCATGAGAGATAATGAGAATGCTTGCTATATCAATATGCAAGATTGATTCATGATTGAATTGATACAAATGTACAAGATGATGCTTGCTTATAAAGGCAAGCATTCACAACCCTAAACCTAACTTGAGCTACAAGATAGCTCAATTAGATAAGGATAATAAATGCAACCTAGGACTTAAAATTAATGCCTAAATGAAGCTTATGAGAAGTGTAATTAAATGAGTGAATCCACCAACACAAAACAACTTCCTCTTTTTTACACCAATTTCATTCAGTCTCTCCATAGAAGCCAATTTTAAGACAATAAGAAAACAATTCCTTCTAACTTCCAGTTCACACAACAAATATCTCTTCTTTAACAAACCAAGATATTTCTAAGATCTTTTCCCAAATATGCATTTAAATTTAAAAACAATTTACAATTAAATAACTTATTTATTTTTATTCCCAATTAATTTAATAATTAAAATTAATTTATAATATAACTTATATTAAATTAATTAATTTATAATAAAATCTCCATATTAAATAAATACTTAATCACAACATATAATTTAATCCTTAAAATTTAAACTTAAACGATAAATAAAATACCAAGACCAACATGGATAAGGAACATGACCAACATACAGACTGACGACACACTGTGCTAGGGTAAAGGTTTGACAAGGTTAACCAGTTACTATCTCCCAATCATTACTGTTGAGTAGTGAACATGCTCAGACCTATGAAACCAGGTGAAGCCGTTGTCCTATACTTGCAAACCTACAACAAAAGTGAAAGTCGTACATGTATATAGATAATAATTCATACACACCGTGAAGAGAGATTCACTAAAATCATAGGGCACTCACGAGCGAGCGATGCAATACTGTTCTCTTCACCAATACAATGTCACATCAACTGACGAGATAAAATATCAATTAAACTACAATGAGCATATATAGCAATGCCATCTCAACTAAGCATCTATGCAAACATAAAGCATATTAAACATAATCACCATGCATATAATGTATCATCACATCCATATAGTCTATCATCGCTCCACTGTCAGCGATAAAACAACCATAACATAAAATAAGGTCTAACAAAGTATCTGAGCTGTCAAAGAAAATATAGCAAATCAGAAGGATGTGGGGTGTTACAATTGTGGTTGATCCAACAAAGATAAAAGAAGTGCTAGAGTGACTAGTGCCTAATAATGTGTCAAAAGTTAGAAGTTTTATGGGTTTAGATGGGTATTACTGAAAGTTCATTGCAAACTTTTCAAGAATAGATTTTCCCATCACGTCATTGCAAAGGAAGGGGAAGAAGTTTGAGTGGTTTGAGAAATTTCAAGTAGCATTTGACCAACTCAAGGAAAGGTTGACCACAACACCAATACTAAAGGTACTAGATCTAGATGGAAACTTTGTAGTTATTACAAATGCTTTAGGAGAAGGTTTAGGTGGAGTATTGATGCAAGAAGGGTGAGTCATAGCTTATGAGTCAAGGAAGTTGAAGCCTTATGAACAAAATTATGCTTCACATGATTTGGAGTTAGAAATACTTGTCCATGCATTACAAACATAGAAGGATTATCTATTGGGGAAACCATTTGAACTAAAGATTGATCATCATGGTCTGAAGTATTTGTTTACTCAACCTAATCTGAATGCACGAAAAAGGAGATGGTTGGAATTGATAGTTGATTATGATTTCAACATCAGTTATATCAAGGGAAAGGAGAATCAAGTTGTTGATGCCCTAAGTCATAGGAGGCATATCTCCTCGATGATATTAATCCAAACTGAATTCAAAGTTCAAGTGTTGCAAGAATCTAAGGGTGATGAGTTTTATGAATAGGTCAAGCAAGCACTCTCAGACAATCTGCAAGATCGAAGGTATGAAGGATATCACTTTGAACCTAATGGTTTATTTAGATTTAAGAGAAGGATTTATGTACCTAACACTGGGGAATTAAGGAGCATGGTATGGAAATAAGCTCACAATGCACCATATTCAGGACATCTAAGTGTGACTAAGATGTTGGCCAATGTAAAGCCATTGTATTTTTGGAAGGGAATGAAAGGGGATGCAGTGAGATTTATAGCAAGTTTCTTGGAATTTCAAAGAGTGAAGGTAGAGCATCATCATCCTACAGGTATTTTGTATCCACATGAAGTTCCAAAAAGAAAGTGACAAGTTATTGGCATAGATTTTGTGCAAGGTGTTCCAATGTTGAGGAATAAGGACAATGCCATTTTGGTAGTGGTTGACAAGCTTACAAAGGTAGCTCACTTCATACCAAGGAATCTAACTAATGGAGCTCCTATAATAGCATGAAATTTTTTCAAGAGATATTTATATTGCATGGGATTCTTGAAAAGATCATTTCTAATAGGGATGCTCATGTGGCATCTAGATTTTGGAAAAATTTGTTTTCCACACTTGGGACTCAACTGAACATAAGTTTTGCATATCATCCAAAAATAAATGGAAAAACTGAAAGGGTGAACCAAGTATTAGAAGATCAACTAAGGATGTATTGCATGGATCAACAATACAAATGGGAGGATTACCTACCTTTAGTTGAGTTTGCATATAGCAACTCCTATCATTCTATGATCAAGATGGATCTATTTGAAGCATTATATGGCAGGAAGTTTCAAACTCCTATAAGTTGGGATAAGATACAAGAGAGGATAAGCCTTGGGCTTGAGATGTTATCAAAAATTGAGGAACAAGTTAGAATTATCAAGTAGAGGCTAGTAGAAGCTAACGATAGGCAGAAAAGTTATGCTAATTCTAAACAGGTATCTAGAAATTTCTTAGTAGGGGATAAGGTTTTGTTGAGAGTTAAAACTCACAAGAGTTCTATCAAGTTTGGAAAGTCATCCAAACTAGCTTCATGCTACACAGGTCCTTTTGAGGTTCTTGAAGAAGTAAACCCTGTTGCATATAGAATTTCCTTGCTTCCAACTCTTACCAGGATGCATAACGTCTTTCATGTCTTGTATCTTAAGAACTATATACTAGACGATAACCATATTATTGATTGGAATGATTTACAAGTATAGGACCCAAGAGTGGTAAAAATCAAGCCTCTCAAGGTGCTTAGAACATGTAAGCTCCACTTATGTAACAGAGAGAATATGTAATGCAAGCTCAAGTGGGATTAGTATATAGAAGATTCATCCACATGGGAAGACTATGTTGAAATGAAGAAAAAGTTTCCACAAGTCTTGCTATATTTTTAAAACTCCTAAAAAAAATGATGTTGTGCTTCATGTTGTGATCATATTTGATACTTAAAAATCATCAAGGGAGATGATTCACAAGGGGGAATATGTTACACCCTATGTGTTATTACCTATTTACTATTACTCTGTTTGATAAAAATTCTTTAATATATGTGAATGTGTTTTGTATATGAATCTTGATGGAAATATGATGAATGCGTTTTTTATTCAATTTAATGCTTTATGAAGATTCTATATATGAAATATATGTGATGCATATAAATATATTGTTATTGGCTAACTATTGTTATGATGTACTAAGTTGAATGCAGGAATAGGTTCAAACCTTCGAAAGAGGGGAAGTATCACTCAGGAGAAGAACTTGTTCTAGTAACCCTTAATTGAGCCTAACTAAGCATTCACACACTCATGCCCTAGTTGGTGTTAGTTGAGTCAAGTCAGTTCGGGTAAATGGTAAGTGATCTTCAATTTTGGTTGTGAATGCTTATATTGGTTTGCGATCTTGTTTTATGAATGTTTGGATTGAGGAAAGTGATTAATTCTTGATGTCGAGTGGAAGTCCTTCCTTATGTGTTTTTATTTATATTGATAAAATATATACATAAATGTATGTATATGTATATATGTACGTGTCTATGATAAACTCATACATATGATTGAATACATACATGAGTATATGTAGGTAGATGTATCTACACATGCTCATGGACAAATTACCCATATGCATGGGAATATCGATTGGATGAGGTGACACACACACACATATATGTATATATACACTTCATGTATATATGTCGATCAATGAAATGAGAGTATAAGTGTTTTTATAAAAATATTAAAATAATATTATATATATTAATATAAGTATAAAATAATATATATACATATATATACAAATATATATATATATGTGTATATATATATATATATGAATGTTATTTTAATATATGTTTATATATATTTGTTTTTTTGGGTACATAAACACAATTTCTATTGATTTCAAAAGTGTCAAATTTACATAGTTTTACCTCAGCAGCCATAACAAATTGCATAAAGACCCCCTTACAAACATTATTTACATGGATGAAGCCAAGACATGGCCAACCCAATACCACCCATCACAAACACGATGCTAAACCAACTACTAAAATTCCCACAAACATAGATTATGAAAGCATCACAAAACTTCAAAATAGACCCATAGATGGCTTCAAGGACAAGAACCAAAACACAACAAATGAAGCCATCATTTGACATCTTCCCCTTCGATTACACAGAAAAATCCCTATTACACACCAAAACAAAGAAAAATATAATACAAGAACCCTATAAGGTTTGTAGGAAATTGAACCATTGACCAGAATCGAATTGACACCATATCTTCATTACTCTAACTCCACATTACTCTAACTCCACACCCTCCATAGAAGATACTCATAGAAATGGCTTCTCTAATCAGCCCCATTCATCGCCTCTAGATATAGATGGTGCTTTAGGAAGATAACACCACACCAAGCTCATGCTTTGTGCTCCTTCAGAGCCTCTCCCTTAATTTCTAACAAGAAAGGGTAACACTTTTTCTGTGCACTTGAGATGAAGACTTTGTTCATGTTCCTTGGCCGTGGAAGGCCAACACTGAGCTCCACTATTATCAGCACATCCTCCACCCCACCAAGAAGATCACCTAGGATTATCTTTCAAGCCATCAACAAAATCATTTCTTTTAGCACATCCAAGTCCAAAAGAGAGGCGGTAAAACAAGAAGAAATATCAGAGTTCATTTGATACCTCTCTAAGGAAACCATGAATTCCTACCCTAGGATTATCTGAGTAGCCTAGAGCACTAGCAAATTCCAATCATTGAACACAGACCTCAATCTATAGGAAGAAATGTTGCCTAGGAAAGCTCAAAGCCTACGAGAAGTCATTGATCTCATAGGCATCTCCATCCTTCCAACATAGCTGAACACAACACCAATGCCATCTAAGAAGAATTTATCTCCCAAATTTTCCCATAATACATGGGGCATTAATGTTCATCATAAATCCAACATTAATCACCCGCCAGTGTGTCATTAGTAAAACCATTGTGATTGGATACGGTCGTAGGCTACAATAAATTCATGATATGCATCGTTCATCGTGCTAGTTTAGAGATATGATGTCTTGAAGTTTATATATTTGTTAATCAGAAATTAATGCATTTGATAATCTTGAGTAAATAAGTATATATTAATATATGTGCATAAATGTATATATATTAAGTTGAATATATATATATTATATATATAATATGAATGATAATTATTTGGAGTATATTCAAAGTGCATTATGTAGTGTTGAAGTTGATAATAGTAAATCTCTTTAAACAAAGCTTATGCGTATAGAGCACTGCCTTGTGTTAATGCATTGCATAGTGTGAAATCTGCGCATAGACCAAGTCAAAGGCCACATATGTTTAAAGGAATAAATTGAAATGTTGGAAAAGGAAATGAATTCAGTTTAAAATGTTGAAAGAAGTATTTGATAGTGCTATCCATAAGGGCGCTAAAATTTATAGCTTTTAGAAGAAAAAATGAAGTCTTAAACCTGTAGATGTGCATAAACTCAATCAATGATAAGTTGGCAGCAATATAGAAGGGTTGTCAATTTTCAAACCAAGTAGGAAACCTACTAAAAATCTTGTTGTTCATTTGACTCAGTAAAAGAGTCTTGTTGTCTCTTTAAACAAGTTGACTCAACCATTTGAAATGTGAGGACTATAATGTGTTGCAAATCTATAAGTTAGTTAGATGAGTTCTTGCATGGGGATAGAAAGGTGGTAGAAGTATTAGCTTGTTTGTAGCCTTTGGTTGCTCACATTTTAGTCTATATAGAGGTGCCCTTTCTACCATTTTCTACACTTTTCATTTTGATTACTCTATTGTTATTTTTCTACATTTTCTATGCAAAGTGAGTTGAGAGCTTGAGAGTTAGTGAGTTGTTTTGTTATTTTGCATTAGTATTGTTGAGAGATTTGGTAAGAGGCTAGAAATGGGAATTGGGTTGCTCTTAGAGGAAGTTTCACTTGACCAATTAAGCTAGGAAGGAAGAATTATCAATTGGAGCTTTTATACAGGCATGCCAATTTCTACTCCTTTGTTATTATGCTAGAAAGATTGTTTATTCATGTTTTCCATGTATGGAAAAGAATGTCTTATATGTGTGTTATGATGCTTGGATATGCTTGCATGTTTCTTGATTGTTTCTTGTATTTGTGAAACCTTTCTATTTGGTTTATACTTAAATAGATGTATACTATATTGGAATTTATATGAATGTATTCTATTTGTATTATACGTAGATTGTCAGTACTATAATGAAAAGTAAGGTCACTATAGGTACGTAGCATAAGATAGAGTTGTTTTGAGATACTTAGTAGCAATGCCATTTAAATATGAGTTATTGGGAGGTTATTCTTGGGGTTAGGATAATCCATGGGAAAGGGAATAACCTATGTATAGGATACTAATGGTAAAAAAAAAATCAAGCTATGAAGGTGGTGAAATAGATGACCCTCACTCGAAGTACTGGGTGATGAATTTTTGGCCAAAGTAGTGTAAGTAGCAATTGTTTACACTATCAACTCACTGTGATACGATTTACATACTATGTTGGGTATATCATATATGTAGTTGTAGACATAGTATGATAGCTCTAGATATGTAGGACACAACACCATCCTCAGAAAAGGCTAAGAAATTATGAGGTTACCAAGCAAATCTCTTCATTAAAGGGAAGGGCCATCTGACCATGTTTGGTAGATGTGCGGGGAACTGCAGAAAGTCCTTGGAAAAAAAGCGATTGAGTGATACTTCTCCTCATGCAGTTGGTGGCCAAGATTTGGAGGACATTCTGGACCATTTATATTTCTAATTTCAAGTAAGCTCATTGAAGCTATGTATGTAATCATGTATCCATCCATATGGAAATTGTAAATGTGAAATGTTATCTTGAATATATGTAAAGTAAAATCATTACTTGTATTGATGAAATGATTCTTTGATTATGCAATGGAAAAATTTGGAAATGTTATGTTTCAAATGTTGCATTTATTATTCAAAAGAAAATATTTTTTATTGCTAATAATGTTAGATGCATAAACTATTCACTTGTGGGTAAAACATAGTAAAATTATTGGGTAGAACAATTGGCATTTACACTAAAAAAACCTACAATATTTACCTGATTGAATTGATGAAGTACAACCTATGAAAAAGAGAACACCCAAAAATTTATCCATGACACCTAAAAAAGCTATAATATTACCTAACTAAATTGATGAAGAAAAACCTATGAAAATAGAACACCCCCAAATTTATCTATAGCACCTAAAAAAGCTACAATATTTACCTGATTGAATTGATGAAGCAGAACTTATGAAAAAGAGAACACCCCCAAATTTATCCATGGCACCTAAAAAAGATACAATATTTACTTGAATGAATTGATGAAGTAGAACCTATGAAAAAGAGAACACCCCCAAATTTATCTATGGCACTAGAAAAACCTACAATATTTACCTAATTGAATTGATGAAGCAGAACCTATGAAAAAGAGAACACCCCCAAATTTATCCATGGAACCTAAAAAATGAAAAATATTTATCTAACTGAATTGATGAAGGAGAACCTATGAAAAAGAGAACACCCCCAAATTTATCTATGGCGCTGAAAAAACTTACAATATTTACCTGACTAAATTAATAAAGCGGAACCTACAAAAAAGAGAATGCCCCCAAATTTATCTATGGTGTCAAAAAACCAACAATATTTATCAGACTGAATTGTTGAAGTAGAACCCATGAAAGAGAGAACACCCCCAAATTTATCTAAGGATTTAGAAAAAAACCAACAATATTTATTTGATTGAATTGATGAAGCAAAATCTATGAAAAAGAGCACCCCCAAATTTAGCTATGGCACCGAAAAACCAACAATATTTATCTAACTAAATTGAAAAACATAAACCCATTACGTAAATGATAGTGATGCTTGAACAAGAGAATAATTTCCTAAAAACATGTAGTGTGTTTATGAACCCAGAATTTATAGTGTTCATAAACTCCTATATGTTCTTACAGAAGCACCCTCACCTCATAATCTAAGAAATATTAACACAAACCAGAATAAAATCCTCTAGCAAAGAAAAAAATGAAAAAGGACAATAGTAAGGCCTTAGTGAGGTTAGAACCACACTTGGGTCGAATGGGTGCCATCAAGGGATAGTTGTTGTTGTTACTAGTCATATATTGAGTATGCCAATCAACACCTGCACATTCGAAGAATGCAAACCAAAATATGTGCATTTGGAGAATACAAACCAAAATACGTGCATATGAAGATTGTAAACTAGAAAAATTGCATGCAAACTGAAAAAGAAGGTTGTGTTTGTGTTTACCTGCTAAAATGGGAACCTTGCAATGGCATCAAAGAACAAGGGTGGAAGCATTGCCAAGTTCAAAGGGAGATCGCTATTGGAGTGTAACATGTACTGGCAGCTAGTTGAAGCAAGACCGATATCTGAATGTAACATGTAGTGGTGGCATGATTGAAGTTGCAGAGACCATAAACGAACACCTTCTGGTTTGTTTGCAAAGAAGAGTTGACAAGGTGGTAGAAAGAAAGGGGGAAAGGTTGTGAGTTGTGTGAGGTAGCAGGAGCATTCAATGAAGAAATGCTTAGAATTTGTGTGGCATGTTGTGGAGGTAATGGGAAGGGGAACACATTAAATGCAACTATACATAAGCATTGGTAGGGGTCGAAAGTGATTAATGCAAGCAACTGGATTGAAAGAGTGGTGAATTGTTACTGTGTGATGTGATGACAATGTCCACTTCGGATGTTGTGCCACACAACTTGTGGGGGTGGGCTCATGGCATGATGGGTCACATGGCCAAATAGGCAATTTTTTGACACCTTAACAAAATCATAATATTACATGTGACGTATATATAACAAGAGCTTTGAAGGAGCTAAAGTCCCTGTCGAGGGAAATTTTTTTTCTTTTTGATGTTTGAAATAGAATGTAAAAAATAAAGTCGTAAGTATAAATCATGGTATAAAATGTATAATCTTTAGTGAAGTATAATATGTATATATTTGTATGTATGTATATATATATTGTGTATATATATATGTATGTATGTATGTATGTATGTGTATGTATATAAATGGATGCATATATGCATATACTATGGATGTGTAATGGCAGATACATGTGTATGAATTTATATATATACATACATATGTATGTACATACATATATGTATACATTGAGAGGGACATAGGTAAATAAATAGATACATGTTTGCATATTATGAAGCAAAGACATTGGTGGATTTCAAAAAAATAGGTTATAATAGAAAAATCACCTGAGGGATAGTTAGGCATATTAGTAGAAATACAAAATATTGTCAAAATTTGAGTCAATTTTGTTGGTATAGACCTATCCCATGCATCTTTCTATGTGTAGAGCTTGATTAATCATTTCCAATTTGTCTTTGCAATATGAATGTTAAGTGGAAGAAAGCTAGGATTAGGTGTATGATTCATCTTGTAAGTTTTATGTCTTGGTTACTCATATTGAAGGATGTAGATAAGAAACAATTTATGATCTTTAAACATTGTGAGATGTGGATATTTTCTATTCTTTGAAATGCTTAGAGTAGTTATAGAACATCTTTCTAATTACACACTCCCAACAAGTGCATATATTTGAGAAACTATTCATTTTGATTGTTATGACACAATCTATTATATGTAAAGGTGTGTAAGAGAAGTTACTTTCTAATGTAGGATGTTGATATATATATATATATATATATGTATGTATGTTTATGTATATAAATGCATATTACTATGTATATAGTATGGATGTGTAATGACACACACAAACACACACATGTGTGTGTGTATGCATACATACATATATATACATCGACATATACATTGATATATACATAGATACATGTTTTTATATTATGAAGAGAAGACATTGGTGGATTTGAAACATACAGGTTACAATAGACAAATTGCATGAGAGATACTTGGGCATATTAGTGGCAACACAAAATATTGTCAACATTTGAATCAAAATTTGAATGTGAAAGCAAGGAGCAAAGAAAGACACATAACTTAATATATTGTGGTGGTAATAATAAGATGTTTATTCTCACTTATTTCATAACATAAGCCAATGGTCAGATATAAATTTTGTTGGTGTAGATCTAGCGTATGCATCTTTCATTTTGTAGAGTTGGGTTGATCATTTTCAATTTGTCTTTGCAAAGGAAATGTTAAATGGGAGAATCTTAGGATCGGGTGTATGATTTGTCTTGTAAGTTTTATGTCTTGATTACTCATATTAAAGCATGTAGATGAGAAACAATTTATGTTCTTCGAACATTGTGAGATGGGGACATTATCTATTCTTTGGAATAGTTGGAGTAGTTATAGAACATTGTGCCAATGAAATACTCCCATGGAGTGCATAGATCTATGATATATAAAGAAGTGTAAGAGGAGTTACTTTATAATCTAGGATGTTGATCATGAGAATTTCTATATATATAAATGTATGTGTATGTATATATGTAATGGCATAGACATATATATATATATAGATAGATACATACATACATACATACATACATACATACATATATATGTGTATATGTATACATATATGTGTGTGTGTGTTTGTATACATACAAACATATACATTTATAGTGCATTTATAGATAATAGATGTATATATCTATATGCATTTTATGTAAATCTATATTATCCATAGTACAAATGCATATAAATGCATATATAGATATATACATAATTACTATTTTATTTTTGTAATTTAGTTTTTTTTATGATTTTTTAAATTAATAATTTTGGGTGACCATCCAAAGTTATGGGCTTAAAGACAAGCCTTTGTATATATATATATGTATGTATGTATGTATGTATGTATGTATGTACATAAATTCATACATATATGTATATAATATGGATGTGTAATGGTATACACATGTGTATAAATTTATATATACATATATATATATATATATGTATATATAGACATATGTATGTACATACATATACATAAACATGTATATATGTAGACATACATACATACATACATGTTTACATATTATAAAGAGAAGAGATTGGTGGATTTCAAACAAATGGGCTAGAGTAGAGTAGTTGGGCATATTAGTGGAAATACAAAATATTGTTAACAATTGAATCAAATTTTGAATGCGAAAATAGGGAGTGGGAAAAGACACATAGTCTAGTGTACCATTGTGGTAGGAATAAGATGCTCATTATCACTTTGTCCATAACATAAGCGAATTATGGGATATAAGTTTTGTTGGTGTAGATCTAGGCTATCCATGTTTCATTTTATAGAGCTTGATTGATCATTTCCAATTTTCCTTTGGAATGTGAATGTTAAGTGGGAGAATCTTAGCATTAGGTGTATGATTCATCTTGTAAGTTTTATGTCTTGATTAGTCATATTTAACCATGTAGATGACAATCAATTTATGATATTTAAACATTATGAGATGTGTAAATTATCTATTGTTTGGAATAGTTGGAGTAGTTATAGAGCATCCATTCAATTAAATACTCCCATGGAGTGCATAGATTTGAGAAACTATTGATAATATATATGTGTGTGTGTGTGTGTGTGTACATATATATTCACACACACACACACAAACACACACACACACACACATATAGTGTGTGGATGTAATATATATATATATATTGCATACACATATATGTATACAAATATATACATAATGATAATTTTATTTTCATAATTCATTTTTTTTTTTTTTTTAAATTCATAACTTGAACAGAGCATCCAAATTTTTGTGCTTGAAGACTAGCTTTTGAATATTAATTTTCATCTAATTTATTATCAAAAATCATTGTCTAAGTAGTATTAGGAGTCAACTTAAAGCACGTTGAAGTGTATTATGAAAAAATTATCTAGACATTTGCTTGAATGTTAGCTTGTTTTTGTTAAATCTTGTCACATAAAAAAAAATCTTGATGATTAACAAAGGAGTTGAGCACATTTCCTTTTGTTTGTATTAGGTGCGAAATGGTGTTTTTCAAAACTTTGGCTTTGATATGTGTTGTAAATCCATTGAATGTAGATTAGTTATGTTGAATTCTCCATCATGTTATTAGTCCTTATCATTTAATTACATGTTTAATAAAAGTGGTACATTAGTGTTAGATAAAATGATAAGAATATTATATTGACATAGTTTTTTACTTTGGTTGATACAAGGTTAGGTGTTTTTGATGATGTTTTTTGTTGCAAGTTGTTTTGCACATATAATTGTTGTTCATATGTTGTGAATAATTTTTTATGCTTTAATTACATGTTTGAATGGATAGAAAACCTTGATTGTTAATGATTTTTTAGTGTCATTGACCATATATTCAATAAGCATGTAAGGTAGAGTTTGGAGATGGACAATATACATGAATAGAGATACAAAGATAGAGAAATATGATTATCACGACAGTGAAAAGTGCTAAAGAAAAGAGATTTGATAAATGATAAATGGGTGTAAGATAACAAAATGCTATACTGTAATAAGATGAAGTGAAATAAAAATTTTATGAATAGCCATATTAAAAAATATTTGGACATATGCATGGTGAGATAAGTATAGTTCAATAAGTTTTATCTAAACCAGGATAAATATCCTTGATTGAGTTTTCCAAAGAAAAAATATGATATTTGATACATTACAATGAACTATGTAATCTATAATTTATAGTATTTCAAATAGTTTTATGTACATTGAATCAGTCAATTTGATACATGCGGAAGTGGTAATTTCATTGTGATCATAGTAGCATGGATATCAATGAGCGAAAATTGAGTTGTCTTTTCAAGTTTCATTGGTTTGGGTAAATGCATCAAGAATTTGAAAGTAGTAATTAATTTATGCAAGAAAATGTTAAAAAAAGTGGGCAATAAATAGTAGATAAGAACACATAAAATGTAGAGGACAAATAAATAGTAGACATTAAAAAATAAAATGCAAAGAATAGAATAGATGTTGTTATATAATGCTTATTTGATACTTTTTAGAATTTAAACTCACTCTTTTAAATCTAGGTTCCATGCTTCCAAAAAGAACAACCACAACTGGTGATTCACTTCCAGTAAAGCACATCAGTCCTTTACATATTATGAGAGCTGATGTGACAATCATTCCTGATATAAATCCTATCAAAAAAAAGGGAAGAATAGACATGAACACATAAAAATGAAGAGGAAAACAAACAATAAACATTAAACCATAAAATGCAGAGAACAATAAATAATAGATGTTAATCGACAAAATGCGGAGATGGAAAAACAAAACGACATTGTAAAAGATATAAGAACTTGCAAAATGTCTTGTTTCTTGTTTCCAATCGATAGAAATAATTCATGTTAAGAGAGACACATAATTCAACTTGTTGGAGTACAAAAGACACTAATAGGGGGGTGAATCAGTGTCTTAACACACAATTTCAATTTATTGATATTTAAAAAAAAAAACTCAATCTCTTTGAAAATAGTAAATGTTCAGTTTCAAGATTATGATCAAATGTGATAACCAAATTTAGATTCTCAAACAAAATATAAACTCAAATGTTGCAATGTAAATATAGAAGACAACAAGATCAAAAGGCATCCACAACAGAGTCATAACGCAACATTTTTCATGAGTGGAAAACCCTCATAGGGATGAAAAACCACTCATAAATGCCTCATTGGCTTATCAAAATTGCCTCACTAGCTACAAAATGTTTGATTGGAAAGGCCTCACTAGCTACAAAATGCCTCATTGACAACACAAGCCTCACTGGCTACAAATGCCTCAATGCCTCATTGACAACACAAGCCTCACTGGCTACAAATGCCTCATTGGTAACACAAGCCTTACTAGCAACACAAGCCTCATTGGCTATATTTTATGCCACACTGGCTACAAATGCCTCACTAGAAAACACAACTACCTCACTGGAAAAAGGTCAATCTTTATCTCACTAACATGACCTTACAATATTCTGTAAAACATGAATAAACAAATTACAAAGGGTTGCTTTGTTTCATTGCATAACATTTCAACTTTCCAAACTAAAACATTCTATATCCTAAAGATTCATTGGTGTGGAATCTTTAAAACACAAAATATATTAGTTTACACATCTCACTATTTCAAATATTATTTACAAAACAACATTACAAAATTATATTTACAAATTCAACATGATATATCTTTGTAAAGCGCCAAACCAATAATAGTGATAAATCATGATTTATATAAACATTGAATAGTAGACATAATGTTGTCATTTGTCACTCATTACAACTATCAAATGTAACCTTTAAAACTTATTTAAAACTATTTCCATAACTACCCCTATCAAGTCACTATTGTGACTATCTTTTAATAAATCTTTTAATCTATGTTTTTAAAACATAGAATGGTCGACACAAAACATAAAAAATGTGTTTGAACATAACACAAGATGCATATAAGTGTCACAAAATAAACTTTCCAAGCTCGACATCACAAGACTTACCATAGCCCTTCAATAATTTAGCATACATGGTTGTACATGGACTTCCCACATTATAGATGACTCATACAATAAAGAATGTGCACACAAACAACAATAGACATATACCTCATGTTGAATCAAATGTACACATCACAACTTGTGTGAAAAGCTTTCAATACATCTACTAAACATATTTAAATCTTGATCCCTAGCTACATGTAACACTACCATACAATACCACATACCTGTGAATAACCATTAAGACAAACCCTTGATAAACAATATTTGACCATGGAAAGCAAATAAACTATGGTATAGAACCATCTTAAGATATCATAATGATGACATCAAACAATACAAATAATTCCCCAGTAACATGGTTCCAAAAACCCATTTAATAAACCAAGAGATAGAGATATACAAATGAAACAACACCATGTATAGGATAATGAAAAGTCAATACAACTCAAAACTATAGAAACAAAGTAATAATTTTATTGACATAGGTAATAACATAAGGATATTATCACCAATGAATTCAACTTTACTTTGCATACCCTGAAGTTAATCTACCATGGTGAACTAAAAAACCATTTATCTACAACTTCAACTACAATACCACTCATTCCATCGAGCTCTCCAACCTTCTCCAAAAACCCTAGCTCAGCTACAACAAAATATCTTGTGTTTTTCAAATTGAATGAAAAATTAGGGCCAACATGATAATGATACAATGATTTTGCATCTCACCAATCATTATGTTGACTTTCTCCCATATGTTTTTCTTCAAAGTCGTAAAACTCATAATGCCCAAATCATATATGTCGGTCCACCTTGTTCACTTTTATGAAAGTGACCAACCTTCATAATGACCAAGACTCATGCTTTGGTCTAGAAAAACTCATATGCATATCAAAATTTCTGCCTCAACAAAAAAAATTGTCTCAATGACTCTTCAATGTCAAAATCACCCATAAACATAGAAATATATTTTTCCTTTGTAACAAAAGAAAATTGCCATCCAAATGACATTTAACACCAATCAAATAGCATTAAACCTTCAATGAAAGCCACAAATGTATGCCAAACCTATATATATACCAATGTGTATCACCTCAATATGTTCCAAGTTGAACATTCAACCTGACATCAATGCCAAAACCAATGTCAAAGGGGAAAAAAACTCCCCCTTTGGAATTGATGTCAAACCTTGCCACAAACCTAAAAAGAAATCACTTGTAGAAGCACTAAAGCACCAATCCTTGCCATGTCAAACAATCACCGACATTATGCAATATTGATCATTAAACATCATGAACCAAATGAACAACCCTAATTGATCCTGTATGCCAAAACTAAATTTAAAATCTGAATGTTGCTCATGCTATCATGAACCAAATGCTAGAATGAAAACCATAGACCTATCACTAACCTCATCTTCCCCCTTCTAAAAACAATTCCAAAGGTCAAAGGGGTGGGAAATTAGCAAATACCTACTCATGAACAACAATTTGTTGTCACAGTGACATAAAACAACATTAGATCTAAATGAATAAAACTAAAAAGAGAACTATACAATGGAATATAGAACTGCCATGGTATCAAAACTAAACCAAGATGCCACCACGCTGAAAATATAATACAAGGTTGTATGATATGCATGAAAACTTCCCCTAAAACCATGCACTCAAAGAGATCATTTGTTCCCCCTAAGAATAACATTGTACCAACACGATTCATCACACATTATCATGTATAATCACCAAGAATAACCAAAGGATGAAGAATAGGCAGTTAAGACTCCCCTTGTCAAGAAAGATCACTAATGCATAGTGGAAGAAAGAATAACACTGTGCAAGAACACTATTCTAAGGAAAATATTGCATATTTTCAAAGCATCAAGAGTATGATCACATATCACATAAAGAGGATTTCACAGTCACCATTGTCATGGAAAGTTGTTATCAAAAGATGATCAATTGTAATAAACTATCAAAAAAATGCACCCAAAGCCACTTGAGCTAAAAATTTCTCTCAAATACATATCAATATGAGAGCCTGCCATTTGATCTCTAAGCAAATTTCCTCCTTGAGTCACAAAGAAATTCTACTATTTGTGCAACTTTCAAGTAAACATTAGCAATGCACAAAGCATATCCACAATCCCAGAAATGTGAAATGAAAATTCATTATCTAATGCACAGTTAGCAAGTATCAATATCATATGTATAATAAATTGGCATAAAGAAGTATAGAAAATTGTCTATACCAAAACCTTTTATCACATAATCAACAAATCACCAAATAACTGAGGAACCATTGTCTCATATCCACTAGACAATTGTATGAGTAGATTCATGATGAAAGAGAGATAATGAACACATAGTATCCATTGAGAAAGAGAATCAATTTAACACTATTAAAGAACACTACCCACTTTCTTCTTGAAAATTATATCACTGTGATCAATAGCAAAAGCTTATAGATACTGCCCCAAAGACAGTAAGCAAAAGAAACTAACAACACCACAATATCCTTGCAACAAAATTATTATTAATAGAAGCAAATCAAATATGATATGTGCATACTCCAAGCAATCACACTGAATGCACTATGAATGCCTTTGACACATTAAAGTATGGTCACTAAATGCACCATTTTTTGTCAAATATACTATAATGCAAAAAATGCACACCACTATACACCAGCAAAAACACTATTGTGGTCTATACTACAAAAAATGTGAATATACAGTGAACTGTAAATGCATACCAAAACTGTAAATGCATTAGTAGTTGATGAAATGAGTTTGATAGATTAAAGTGTAGTTGGCATGCGTGTGTGGAGGAAAAATGTTAGTTCAATTCTTAGTTGTGGGAAACAGATAAGTTGACATTAATGATTCATGGTGTTAAGCCTTTAATTCAACAATAGAGATTAACTCATAAAAGCATTCAAAGATAGGGAGGAATATAAATTAGGCTATAAAATGAAAAAAGCAAGAAATAATAGGCAAGAACTCATAAAATGCAAAGATGTAAAAAATTATTAAAAGACAATGTAAATGATACAAGAACTTACAAGTGTTTTGTTCGATTCATGTACGATAGACATAAACTATGACAATAGACAAAGACTCCATTTTCATCCAATAATCTAAGAAAATGAAAAAACAATGCAAAAAATGAGAGTGTAAAAGATACAAGAACTTACAAAGGCTTGCTCTTTTGCATAGATATAAAAATTTTCAAGAAACAATTTTTTTTCCCTCGTCACACAGTCGAAGGAAATGAATAAACAATGCAAACTATCCTTTGGTCAACATACTTAAACCTTAAGACTATAAGCCATTAATGACGGTTGCAATTCAAGCTATTTGAAATGAGTGAAAGTTGGGAACTAATAAATATAGAGAACAACAAAGAATAGAAACTTATCCATAAAATGCAGAGTTGTAAAAAACTCTAAAACAACACTGTAAAAGATAGAGTAACTTACAACTGCCTTGTTTTTTGTTGCTAACATGATAGGGATAAATCATATTAAGAGACACAGATTCAACTCTTATGAAATAGTTTGAGTAAGCAAATAAACAATTCAAAAACTAAAAGTGTAAAAGATATAGGAACTTAAAAATGACCACTTTTTCGCTACCAATACAATTGATATTAATTGTCTCAGTAGAAATAGATTTCACCTACATCAAAGAATCAACACAAAGGAGTAAACAATGCAAATGAAATGTAGGGTCTATATATGCATAATGTTGTCATTAGAACACAATGCATGGGAAAAAATAGAGGATGGGAAGACATTTCTAGATCAAAGAACTTTTGAAAGCCATTTAAAATTTCCAATAGCAATGAAGCATTAAGGATTGTCTAAATTTGTTTTTTTTTGGTGTTGGAAAATAGTTTGCAATAAAACAAGGCCCATCATAGATGCATAGGTGTAAAAAACTATAAATCAACACTATAAAAGATATAGGAACTTACAAATGCATCGATTTTCCCTTGCAAATCAGTACACATAGGCCCTGTTGATAGACCAAGGTTTCACCCCCGTCAAAAAAATCTAAGAAAATCAATAAACGATGGAAAAAATGACAATGTAAAAGATAGGAGAACTTACAAAGGCATGCTTTTTGGTCTTGAATAGGATAGATATAAAGTGTTTCAATAGACACAGACTTTTCCCTCATCAAAAAATTTATCAATGGAACATATTATCAAACAAATGACTTTGAGAATCCATAGGACTTGGTAGACAAATAATGCTTGAGAAATAGGAGCTTTGTTCAAAATGTGTTCAAGAAATTAGGTAAATCATATCAACTTCTTTCCAATTCCTCCCATTTTGAACTTGAAGGAAATAGGTCTTTCACTCTATAATTTTGTTTGCAAGACAATAGACATAAATATTTTCAATAGGGACAGATCTCAATGTCATCAAATAGTCAAAGGAAGTGGACAAAGAATGCAAAAAAGGAAATGCAAAAGATATAGTAACTTACAAATGCATCATTTTTTGTTTCAAATGTGATAGATATAAATTGTGTCAGTAGACACATATTTCACTCTTATCAAAGAATCTGAGCAAATGAAATCCTTTGCTAGATAGAATGTAAACTTCACACTATTATCCATTGATGACACATGCATTTGAGTCCATTCACAGTAAATGAAAATTAGCTATGAATAAATGCATAATGTCATTGTAAAAATGTCATGTGTATAGAGCAACAGTGAGTGCGAAGACATGACTATATCAAAGAACATCAAAAAGTCATTAAGTATTTCCAATAACAAGAAAAGATTAGGAATTGATTATATTTTTCCATTTCTTGTGTGGAAAATAATTTGCAATTGGAAAAATAGAAAAGCACATGAAAAACACAAATAGCTGATGAGAGAATACTTAAAATTTATGTAAAATATTTCGGTGGTTAAAAGAAAATTTTTGTATTGATCAAATTTTTCTAATAGCAAATTGACTTATATAATGCAAAGATGTAAAAAATTATAAAAGGATACTGTAAAAAATATAGGTACTTGCAATTGCCTTGCTTTTTGCTTCTAACATGATAGACATAAATCTTGTCAACATGGACAGATTCGATGGTCAACAAAAAATCTAAGAAAAATAATAAAGAAAGGAAAAATGACAGTGTAAAAGATATAGGATCTCATAAATGCTTCCTTTTTTGGTCTGAATGCAATAGATATAAACTCATTGAATAATAATCTAGGAAAATGAATAAACAATGCAAGGAATCCTTTGTTGAACAGACTGAATACTTCATGGAAAAAGCCATCAATGACATTTGCATTTCATTCAAATGCCTTACTCTTTGCATACAACACAATAGATATAAATTATTTAAATAGAGATTGGTCTTATTTTTCATCAAATAGTCTAAGCAAATGAACAAGACACACAAATTTTTTTTTCCTTAACAGATTTAAGACTTGACAGTATAAGCCATTAATGAATTGAAAATGTATATAAACTATGAAATAACATTGTGAAAGATATAGGAATGTATGCATGCCTTATTTTTTATCCATTTGCAATGAATGAAAACTAGACCCAAATAGAAACATAACATTGTTGGAGACAAAAGACATGTCAAGTAATAGATTTCACCATCGTTAAACAAATGTGAGCAAATGAGTAGACAACATAAGAAAATGGAAGTGTTGTAGACATAGGAACTTACAAACATCTCATTGTTTGCGTCTAACATAATAGATATAAATTCTTTCAATAGAGATTGGATTGACTCTCATCAAAGAATCAGAGCAAATGAACAAGAAATGAAAACAATATTTTTTGGACAAAGTTAAGACCTCACACCATAAGCCATCAATGAATTGCAAATGCATGTAAACTGTAAGATAACATTGTGAAAGATATAGGAAGGTACATAGTTAGCAAAAGACTAAACCACTTGATATCAAAAAATTTAGATTGTCTATCAAAATTCTTATATGATTATATCATATGTTTAGTCTACACAATTTTCTATCTTCAAATATTGACCATCAAATTTATGACCTAGAGATATAAATTGTGAACATAAATTGGTTTAGATTGTTGTTCAGCTAGTCAAACAGACAAGTGTCTTCTTCTTTTATATTATTATAATGTGAAAAATATGTGGTAGATGCATCAAAGCGCTTAACATTATGAAAGACATAAGAAGGTACACATGTCTTATTTTTTACCCATTGGTAATCAATGAAAATTAGACACAAATAAAAGCATAATTTCATTGGAGACAAAAGACCTGTTAACTAGCATTGAAATAACTATAATCTATTTTGCGATGAAATTGACAGATTGAAACTGTAGTGTAGGTTATTTCATAGATAGAATGAACAATTTCAATGTTTGAACAAGCAATGTGATTTGAAATTTTCATAATTTTCTTTTTAAAATTTAATCAAAATAGTATGTTTGTGGTGTCTAAATGTCCCCATCGCCCTATTAATTGACCTATGAATATTTTAGAAAATAGAAATTAAGTTTCTGAAAATAGCATTGCTAACAACCCTAGAATCATTTTTCTAGAGAAATAATTCTTGGGAGGAACTTGTAGTGTTCATGCATTTTGGAAAATAGAATCTATGCACTTCAAAATAGCCTTGGAAATAAGGTGAATCATTTTTCTAGATAAATAAATCTTGGAAGAATACATCAATGTATATAAAAGCATCAGGCATTTAAGCAGACATTTTCTATTTCACATAAAAGCAATATTGAATCACTATAGCTTTCTTTTGATCACAAACATGTATTGCTATGATTTGCAGAGAGTAAAGAGCATCACACATGGAACATTACTTATAACTATTTGTGAAATTGGAAACAAAGTTGTTTACATCTATAGTATGTATGTTTCAAACAAATAAATAAACAACTATGAAGTTATGTGGTGCATAGAAGATGTCAAAATAGACTAAAATATAACTTATAACTATCTATTAACTTATAAAAAAAATTGTTCACATGTATACTATGCATGTTTGAAAGAAGTGAAAACATAATTTTCAAGTTATGTGGTGCATATAAGAGGTGAAAATAAACTATCAGAGTAGTCTTCATAAAATCATTAACACAATTGTCTTGTCATTGACATTGTTAGCAATAACTACGTTGTGTAAGCTCTTAGAAATTTTGCTAATTCATATTGTTCTTCATTGGAACACTACACTACCTAGAAGCTATTTCACAACTGTTGTTTGTGTAGATAACAATCTGTAGAACCATCTATTGTTTGAATAGTGCATTGTATGAAATGCACTTATTCAAATTTTGTGTTAGTGTCACAAGTTGTGTACTATGCAATGTCATTGTTTGATGTTTGTGTGAAAAAATCTCCTAGTTTACATGAAGTGTAGATTGGTTCATATGGGAGTAAGTGGATGTTTTTAGGTCTTAGTGTTCTAGTCACCTACAATGGTAATGTAGATGTAATCAGTGGAAAATTATAGAAATGCACCACTTAGGAAATTCATGGTAGCAAGGCACACATGACAAGCACTTTGTATCAGAAATCTATAGTATTGTGTAGAACATAAATGATTTAGGTGTTTACTTCCATGTTTGAGGACTTCAATTGTTGTAGGGAGGATTTTGTAGATGCATCATTGAGTTCATCAATGAAATTGGATTGTGTTTTTTCATCAAGCTTGTGCCTTTTGGCCCAGATCAATTAATATTTTTGAACAATATGAAAGGGGTTTTTGAAGATGCCAAGATTAGTTGAAGTATTGAATAGAGCTTTGTATGACTGATGGGGACTATAAGATGTAAAATACACAATTTCCAAGATACAAAATTCCAAGGGAAATCAGTTTAAGAATTCAATGGCATTGAATTAGATTAAGAATTATATGTTAACAAATGCATATATTAATCTAATCAAATAGAGATTGTTCAAATGTAAATGTTGTCAATAGAAAAAACATTTAATAAGCAAGTTTGATGCATGGAAAACAAATTGTAAAAAGTCTTTGGTAAAGTCCATAAAGAAAAGTGCTCAAATTCTACATGTTGACATGAATTGTGTAAGACATCTTACAATCATGAAGTCATCTTTGGTCTCTCCATCTTTAATTTGCAGCTCATATTACATTGGCACTTGATGATGACTAGTAACAATAGTGCCAATTCTACCAATAGAGTAATTGTCATTTGATTGGATGAGCTATGAGATGGTTGTGTTAGGAATCAATAAACATTCTTTACATACTTTTTCATTGGGTTCAATTGTGCTTCTAGTAGTTAAAACAAGGGAATAATTAGCATCCCCTCTTTCATATTGTGTTTTTTTCCTAATGACAAAATTTATGAAACAAACACTTGTATCAGGTGAAACAATAGCAGAAATGTATCAATTAGTTTGTTGTTGATGTTTATAGTGATTTTAATTTGACCATTACTATCAACTAAATCAACATGCACAATTTGTGATTTTGGTGGTGTTCTAGTATTTTTGGTAATAGCAAGTCCATAAATGGCTAAAACATCACCTTCAAATGTTGAAGCTAATTGTTTTGTGCATATGTCAAGGATGCTTGATGACCCTATAGTTTTTGCTTTGAATATGTACATTGTAATTTGAGAAATGACAAAAACTAAATTGATAATTAAACATATAAAGAATCAATCTATATATGACATAAACAAGATATAGTACTTGCTTCTTTTCATCTTGTTTGTCAACTAACTAATCCATCTTCTTTTGTGCAAGAAATGTGGTTTGTGTTTTCCAAATGCTTTTACAAGCATATGCAATGAGATATTTATGTGAAGCATGTATTAAAACAAATTGAAAAGAAAACATTAATGAGGTCTAATATGATTTTGAAGTTTTTTGGTCAAGTATTTACCTGTTTGTAGATGCTCTAGATGTTATGGTGCAAGCTAGGAAATGCTATGATATATGTTATATGAAGTAGCAAAAGATCTACAACCTATAGCTAGAAATTTAGGAACATGATATGGATACAAAAAATATTATATGGTTGTGTTGCAATCTAGTTCTATAATGCATAACAATTTTGACTTTCTTATATGTTTCTAATAAAGAAATGAATGGTGTGAAATGCTTTAGTAATATTTTGCATAACAACATACATAGTTCAAAACAGTTGTGTAGTCATTTTGAATAACATGTCCATGAAAGATATTTCCAAGAATATAATTGATATTGTTCTCTTAGAACAATAGGCAAACCTAAAATTTGCATGAGTGGAAAACAGAAGTGGCTCAGTGATACAAGAAACCCATAGTGACTACGCTGGATAGTATTAACAACATATCAAATAGGACTTAGCAAAAGCCATGGAATGAATTTAAAAAGTTATTATCCATGAATTAAACATTATTTGGATGTGTTTCAAGGTAGTTTTTTAGTCCATAACAAAGTTACGTTTGTAATTTCTTTCTAATGAAGAAACATATAGTATGCAAAAGCTTAACAATACTATACATGATAGTATACTTGTTCCAAAATAGATATATAGTGACTAGCACTTGCATAATCATGTCAAAGGTTTAGAAGAGCATGTATGTTAGTCCTAAGTAGGAAAAATAGCAAACTCAAGATCTATATAGGCAGAATGGAGGAGTAAGTATTCTAATTAGAGGCATGAAAAATATCAAGAAAAAATTAAGCAACAATTCTATTATACTCACAGAAATTTTAAGTTTGTTTTCTCCAACAATGAGCAACAATGATAATAGCATATTGCAAAGAGAATATTGGTAGTAAATAGTTGCAGTTGCAAAACTATATACTATGTAGTGATGACTAGAGCTAAAGGGATATTGCAAAGTGGTTTGACCAATATGTATCTAGTGCTCTAAATTTGATAGTAGCAATTTTGATGTTATGTATCCAAAAGTGATTTAATAGACTGCTTGCATGTGTTGTTGGCTTGTCAACAACTAGTGACAATTTGTGTCATTCCTTAAATTGAAGAAGGGATGCTTTTGGTCTTGTGGATTGTAACATGTCAATGTTAAAGTCTTCAGCAATAATTAATTTTGAACTAGGTGGTAATGAGGTGACAGGGGTTTGTATAGAATCAAAAAATCATGAACAGGCCCATTCGGTGTCAAGTACAAATTTATGATGTGCATAGTAGTATGCATATGCAATAGGTCAATGGTTATTGATTCTAGATATTTTGTTGAAAATTTCTAAAAATTTTGCACTGAAACTATTTTCCTATAGTGTGTTAATAGGCCATGAATGCTTGTTGTAATATAGAAATCGTATGTTTTGTCCGGTCAAGTTGTGGAAAGCCAACCCCGCCACGCACTCAAGATCACCAAGCATGCAAATAACTGGCCACGTAAAGAAGACATTCTAGACAAAAGGCAAGGGTGCTCTGAAAGCTGAAAATTGTATTAATCAAAGAGAGAGTCGTAAAATACATGATCAATCCTTATAAAAGGAGATTTGTGCAACCCTAAAGAAACCCTAAAAGGGAGACATTTAATAATTAATATAATTATTAAATGTCACAATATGCAACTAAAGTGAAATCTTAAGAGGAATTAAGGTAACTTAATTAATATAATTAAGTAAAAACCTTTAATTTTAACACCCCTTAAGATGAGCAAAGCGGGAGCTACAAACATGTGCAAAAAGAAAAGGTAACCATAATGCAACCATGGGTCCTAAATAACATGGCTCCTCGATTGGCAACTGAATACAACCAAATCTCTGCAAAGTGGAGAAATAGAGAAAACCTCATGGGAAAACCTCTACTCCAAAAAGAGATGAAAGACATGAAGAACATCACTAAAGCAGAAGCTACAAATAACTGTCAAAAGATGACTGCTATGGTGCTAAAGAACCTCCTTTGAAGATAGGATGATTAGGATCAAGAAGATGACAATCTGCATGAGTGCCCCCAATGACACTACTCAAATCAGATGGAAAACAAAGGCAAACACCTAGAACGAAGATACAGATGGCACAAGTACCAGTAGTCTGAAAAAAACTAATCAACTGAGGATATGGAAGATTCCTTCCAAGGAAAACCAAGGAAGCATTAGCATGAACAGTATAATACCCCCCATAATGCTGACTGGAGAGTCTGACAGATCCACTAAAATGTTGTGTAACACCCTGTAGTGCATGAAAGAGAAGAAACAACATCCGAAGTGCACAAGAAAGCACCTACAACTGAAAAAGTGGTGTGCAAAACAAAGCACACATGCATGAGGTTGAATCATATGGATCCACCGGCCGTCAGTGGGAGGGACACCTCACCCACAAAGGTGTGATGGAAAAAATAAAGGCACTTCACAACACCCCATGGCACTTTTATAATACAAGGTGCAAGTATTAATAACATGGCACAACCTTATGTGCAAAATCCCCAAAATACATGTACAATAGTGTGGCACTTTATCTCAGTGCGTTTACATAAAAGATTGCTTACAGAAGATGATCATAATGTCATAAAAAGACATAAGCTAGAAATACATGAAGAATAGCCAAAACCAAAGCATCCTATGCAAACAAGAAAATGCAAACCGAGTGCATGCATAAACCAATGTTCACATCTGCCTCCATGATTAAAAGGACCTCAAATTTGATTTCTGAAAAATTAGTTTATAATGAGTAGACAAAAACAGAAACCTAGAAATTTTTTGAAGCTGAAAATAAAACCTAGAAATTTTTTTTGATCCAGCAAGTAGAAGATGAAGAAATAAAAATTTTAAACTTTTAGCCAAGAGAAAAAAAATGACACGCGATGGTTTTTGTGTAGCTGTTTTCTTTAGATCTATGAAAGAAATCAAAAATGAAAAGATACCCAAATCAAATTTCACCCTGGCTACAAAAACCAGAAATCATTTTTTTATTCAACAAGCAGAAGATAGAAAAACAAGTTTTTTTAACCTTCAACTAGTAGAAAAAATGACGCGTGCCAATTTTTGTACTGCAATTTTCTCCAAATCCATGCAAGATATCAAAAATCTAAAAGATACCTAGTTCAAATTTTGACCCTGGTTACAAAACCCATAAATCGTTTGTCCTACAACTGAGTGGAAGCTGAATTTCTAAAGCAAAAAAAAAAATGGCTTCAAACCCTTTGCATAAAAGAAAACTCTGTGAAGTTGATATTCTCAAAAAGAATAGGGCGCCCAAAGATCTGAGCTCTAATACCATGTTGAAGTTGTGAAAGCCAACCCCACGCATCTTGAAGATCACCGCATGCAAATAACCCCGTCACGTAGTTAGCATTATTCCGTGACAAAAGGCAAGAGTGCTCTGAAAGCTAAAAATGTATTAATTAGAGAGACATAATACAATGATCAATCCTTATAAAAGGAGATTGTGTAACCCTAAAGAAACTCTAAAAGGTAGACATTTAATAATTAATATAATTATTAAAATGTCACAATATGCAAATCCAAAGTGAAATTCCAGAATAAAGCTAGCTTAATTAATATAATTAAGTTAAAAACCTTACTCTAACATTGCTCAAGGAAGCCAATGGTTGAGAAGATTCTATTTCATTTCTTGGAAGCAAAGGACAAATTACTTGGAGTAAGTCATGATCATTAGCTATTTCTTGTGCATGAAAATCAAAGCTACGTATTTTCAAAGAGCATATGATAAAATGATTTGGGAGGACAAACAAAATACTGTGTTCTACTTTCCATTATGTCAAGGCCATAAGGTGTTACATTTTTCCATTCACTTTTTTTGATACTATGAAGTTTTGTTCTTGTAGCCTATGCATAAAATATAGTGACTCAATGTTTCTTACACATGATAAATTAGTGTACACAAGGCCATGTTGATAGACCTTACATGGGTCAAAAGCAATTGTGTCCATTGTAAAACCCTATGCTCTATGAATGGTTCTTGCACATGCAAGTTGCAAAGGAAATTATGCTCTAGTGACTATTTTTGTACCTATTTTTACTTTTCTAGTGATTCTCGTTATGGGTTTCCAAGAAGGCATAATACAATTCGTGTATAGATTTTGCATTCTTTGTCAATTTAATTTTCCAATAGTAGAATCATTTAATTCTATCCATACAGTGTCTTCTTGCTCGGTTGTATGCAATTTGAAAATACCATCTGCACCATTGACTAGTCCATCTTTTGTATCAATGTTGCAAGCAATCAATTCAACCAAATTTTTTTGCTTGAGAATAATTGTGCTAGGAAATGATAATTTTGGAGGCTAACAATGAATGTTGTCAATTGATGTATCCTATTTATCAATTGCATGCAATACATAAAGCTTTGTTGATATATTGTCTAGCATTTTTTTGTTGTGCATGTCAACCGGTGCTATATTTCTATGAGACAAGTATGGAAATCATGGATCATTTGGAGGTGTCTTATAGCACATTGCATTCAAATTTCCAATTTCTTGATTGGCTTGTTGACCAATCCTAGCATGATTAAGTATGGAAATGAAATCTTGATTTGTTTGCCTAACAACGCTATGTAGTTCAAAGCATTTAAAATTGTCTATCCAAAAGGTGTATGGCATTTTCTCCTTATCTATTATTGGTTCTTCAAATATCCAAGTATCACAAATAGGTTGTGCTTGGTATAAATTGCCACATAAAATGATATCTATGTTTCCAAAAGGTGTTGTTGGTGTGTGTTCGATTTGACAAAGTCTTTTGTCAATGTTGTAAAGCATTTTTGAACCAATCAATGAGACTTCATCAATAAGAAGAATTTGCATTTGGTCTAATTTTTTGCTCAAGACATTAGTTGTGTTTGAATCTAGAGGAAGCATTTTTTAAGAGTTGCATGGAAATTGGAAGATTGAATGTGCAATAATGCCACCTACATTGAATGCAACTTTTCCTATTGAAGCAACAATAATTCCTTTAGGCTTGAGCAGATCACTATCCAGTTGTTTATCATAGAATCAAATCATTGCCTCAAAAAGTATTTTTGCTATGAAAGTTTTCCCTATGCCTACCCCACCTATCAAGAACAAGTACAATTCTTTTTTCAAAGCAAGTCTTTTTGCCATTAGTATGTCTTTTACTATTGATTGGTGTTCTTTGTTCAATTGTCTTCATAGTTTTTAGTATTCTTCATTGCTGAATAGAAAAGGATGCACAATTTCTAAGAATAGTTTTTTGTTGATAGAATCCTTGAGCTTCATATTATTCATATGGTTCAAGTCACTTATGATGTCATAATTTTCCATGCCATTTTCCTATTTTCCTACATTGATTTCATCTACAATGTTTATTGTTGGACATATATCATTTTTAGCTTTTGTGAAGGCTTCATCAATGCCACCCCATTTAGGAATAATGTGTAGTATACAACTTTTTGACATTTTTAATTTGTGCTTTGTTTGCATTAAAAATTGCACTCCATATTTCATATCCAATTAACAAGGTTTGTTCACTAGATCTGAAAGGAACATACAACATAACTTTCTCTTTGCAATAATTCTTAAGGTTAATGTGCGAAATGTATCTTACATAGTTTATGATCTACAAAGTTTCTCTTCTTTGTAGTTTTCTAGGGTTTCTAGAGTAAAATAAAGCATATTCATTAAATGAAAAATTGTTAGAAGCTTTTGATTGTTGCATGTATTTTTACATTACAAATGCACACATGATGTTTTTAGAATTGTTTTGCTTCTTTTTCAATAGCTTAGGGCTTTTTAACATTTACACTTTGTTTTTGAATGGTGCAGTATTGATAAAAATAGTGTTTCTTGAGCATTTACGCAATGGAAATGAGAGAATGATATGAACAGCTTGAGGACTAGACTTTTGATAGTTAAGCAATGCATTGCCAAGTTTTCGTATAAATTGCACTTTTCCATCATAAGCAGTAGAGCATTCGCATCACAATTTTTGAAATGCTAGAGACAATGTTCTATCTTGTTTTGTCATATACGATCTATAATAAGATGCAACAACATATGCATCCAAAATAAATTGTGTATCTGTATTTGTATACCATAGTTTGGGCACTTTCTTTACATTTATACAACCCCTTAAGTGGCAAAAAAATAAAAAAAATTAGAGTTAGGCAACTTGACGTAAAAATTTGAATAAGTTATCTATATTATTTCAAAAATATGTAAGAATAGAATTTGAGCAAATTGAATGTAGTTTCTAAATTACTAGGTTTATTAAAAAAATCTATTTGGTGAAAATTTGAAATTTCAATGGCCAGTAATCTTAAATTTCATGGGAAAAAATAAGTAGTTGTCTTTGACCACCCTAACCACAATAAAATGATAATATTTTTTATATGATTTTTATATATAAGTAGAGAACTCATATGATGTGATGCATATTTTTTGTAATTTTTTGCAAGTAAATAATTAATTATGATTTTTATTACAAATTTAAAAATATAAAACTCATATGTCTAACCAATCTTTAACTTGGTCAAAACTTCATAAAATTCAAAAAAATTTAGTCCTATAGTATGCAAAGCATAGAATGTGATGCATGTTTCAAATTCAAAAAATGTGATACCGTTTGAAAGCTATAGATGTTTTTTAATCAACCTATCAATCATGACTTTAGTCATAATTCAAATAGAAAATGAATAATAATTATTTTTTAAATTCAAAGTAAAGCATAATTTATATTGGTGGAAAGTTGAGAATCACCTTTAAAAACCTTTTTCGTTTCATCAATTTTGGGTTAAAAAAAGTCGTCAACCACATGGGCCATCATATCACTTACATATTGCCACTTTTTGGCTCATCATGATCATGTGCATACCCTCAATAGCAATGCAGGAATCCTGACTATAGCATTTGGTTAACTATTGTGCACTAAAAAGCCTACAACACAACAATAAATTCTTAATATCAATTCATGTGACTAAAATGGAACTTGTTTTAGGACTATTGAGCAAAAAGGGAAGCAAGCATGATTATGTATCACTCACATTGATCAACAACAATGAAAAATGCAACATAACATCACAAAATTACAAATCCTATGTAGTGCACAATCTGCAAAAAGGAAACCAAATTAACCAAGCAGTGGCTAATGAATTCAACAAAAGCAAGATAACTGAGCATAAGAAAATAAATCGTTCAATTCTGCTAGTAATATTGTAATTTTGTTTAATTCCATGTTTGGTTTATGTCTTGATACATATATGCATACACAAAAATATATGCATATATATATACATAGACACTTACATATCGTAAGGAAAGTAGAGGTGCGAAAACACTTTCCTAATGCAAATTCTAAGAAGAGGATGCAGATTTAAGGTTCAAATTTCAATTACAGTATGTTAAAGATGCACATTACCAGGAATAGATAAGAAAAAATTAAGACAACACAGAGTAGACACCAGTATTTAACATGGGAAAACCCTTGTATAGGACTGAATTTACACCCTTCACGCAAATTCCCCTTTTACATATCCTCACCTTAGAAAACCAAATTTGAAGGAAAAATTCCACATCAGCAAGTTGCCTTCCTTCCATTTGGTGCCTATTTTTTGTATTAGTGGGGGAATATTTCTTGGGGACATGAGCACAACACATAGACGTTTGTGCAGTGCACTGTCATCCCTAACATATTCCTACCTCTAGTGTATGCAGGGACGTTACGTTCTCCATTGGGCATGAAGTGTAATGCCTCTATGTCAACCAACTAACCCTAAAACGACTCTTTCCCTCATATTTTGGTCTTAAAATGCCTATCTTGCTAATTCAATCCATCTTCTTAGCACTTACTGATCTTTTGGGAAATTCTCAAGCATTTTCTAGCATTCTCTTCACTCTCAAGCCGCACTTTGCAACTCCATTGTACAAACAACACTTTGTAAACTCCATAAAGCAAGTGTGAAGCAAGTCATTGTAGCATGGGCTTGAGGTTTTGCAACTCCTCCCTTCATTGTAGTCGAGGTTGTGGGGATTTTTCAATCCTTCTTTCTCCTCCATTGGCTAGTGACCTCTTGGTGGAGGTGGTAACACTTTGCTCCTCTCCTTTATGATTTGGTTGAGTAGTGGTTTACTATTTTGTAGTGTGATTCATGTGCTTTCTTTTATACTTCTTTATCATATATTTCTCTCTTGTTGCTATCTAGTTGTTCGTGGAGGTGGAAACAAGAAAACGGGGATCTAGTTGAGGTAGACCCCTATACAACCCCAACACATTTTCCCTATTTCTTGTGTGTAGGTGGACACGCTTTCGAAGCCAAATGGAAAACTGATGTCTCAGTGAGATTATCTTTGTCACTCTAGCTCTATTTGCTTTATCATATTCGTTTATATCTTTCCTACTTTATAATTATGTTTTGTTCCTTTAGAAGTCATTAGCTAGGCCATTAGCTAGTTTTATGATTAGCTAGTTTTTTGATGGTTCATACTATCTTTTTGGTCCTCTAGTTGTACAGACGCCAGTGTACTTGAGAGATGTCAGTGCACCATTCTATCGTCCTAGAGCCATGCTTTCATCCTCAGGCAGATAGCTACCTGAGATATAGTGTTGAACCTAAAAGACTAGCTTTCCTAGCCCCAAATCATATTTTAGGTCTACAAAGTGGTTGAAGGACCTTATAGTCCTCATCATTCTAGTCCCTTATTTCAAAACACCCCTTTAGAGTGAGGTAAGTTAGGGCATCCCTCTACTTTCAGATCTCCTTGACCTTGAGCCTTGACGTGGTTGGTCCACCTCTCTTACATTTTTGGTGAAGCCGACATGAACCATTTTGGTTCCATTTTGTGATATTGAAAGTTCCTTTCCTCATATTCTAGGAGTGTTGTAGGTGTGAGTGTTTCCATGCCTTCGACTTGCAACCCAACTTGCAACCCCTAGTAGGTGTAGTTGGAAGGTTGTGCCAAGTGTTGTGCAATGAAACCTTAAGTGGGTCACTATTTTGTTTTACAACCTTTGGGGGGCTTTGTGAGAGTATCATTCAATGCACATGGTGGCCCCTTTTCTGCATCAACCTATCCCATCTAAGCAGCTTATGAGTGGTGGTTTGAGTATAACCTTCACCTCGTAGGATTTTTGATGGGCTTCAATAGAGAGCCATCTCCTCTTTATATCCCTGTGTCAATCAATGGTAACATTGTAGCAGGTGTTCTTATTGATTTGATGTCTTAGATGAATATCATAACTGAGGAGATTATGTTAATTAACTTCCTACACAAGGATAGGTAAAATGCACTTGTGAGCACCATCCATATGCACAAAAAAAATTCTATACCTCCCTTGGGTAGTATCGTCACTACAAGATTTGACACCATTTTCTGACGGTCGTTCGTCGGTCGTTCGAAAAATCTCTGTCGGAAGAGTGACGCAATGGCAAAAAAATTTCTGTCACTGTTTTTTCGTCACAAGGCCGACCACAAATTAAACATCGAAATAAGGGCAAAGAATTGTCAGTCGGCAGCATCGTGAAATACGTCGGGATTTTTTGGGAATATCGACGAAATATTTGTTTATCCACCGACGAACTACACCAGAAGTTCGTCGCCGGTTCGACGAAATGGGCAAGCATTAGCATGGAAACATGGAAAGTTTGTTGAAATAGCGACAAAATACTAAAGTAGTAGCTTTGAAATAACACCAAAAGTTTGTCGAATGTGCGACGAAATAAGCAAGTAGTAGCATCGGAAGAACACTGAAAGCTCATCAAAAGTTCGACGAAATTGTTAGAGAGTAGTGCGGTGGCAACACTGAAATATTGTCAGAAGGACGACGAAATGCGTAGGGAGTTACAACGAAATTGTCGTCGCAGCTATAGCAACTTCGTCAAGGCTTTCTATTGATTCGTCGATTGTTATCATTGAAATTGCAACGAAGAAGCAAAATTTAAATAAAATAAAAAATATTATATATTCGTGGAAATGTACCATTGCAGAGACTGACTATTGGTTTGATGCTTCAAATGATGCATTTCTTATATTGAAAAGTGCATTACCTTATTGAGCTTCTCTTTGTTTTGAGTATAGTTTAATATTCTCTACTTAACAAGGCCAACCACGTGATAGTGGAAGCTCATTTGGCCCTCCCGCCCACCCCCTCACATCACTCTCAATTCCCCATACCCAATAATATAACATTAATCATTGATTCATCCATTAATAACATATAACATTCATTCATTCATCCATTAATAACATATAACATTCATTCATTAACATATAACATTCATTAATTAACATATTCACATTCATTCATTAATATATAATATTCATTCTTTCAGTTTTTACATATTATCAAAATATGGTTGTCATGATATGATTACAATCACTTTTTTTTTGTTTCTTTTTTAAAGCTACATAAAGTTGAAGTGGAGTATCGTTTTCTAAATCAATATATGTCCCCCTTTAGTTGTTTTCCCTCTACTCATGATCTTATGTTTTATATCCGCCATGATGTGGACGCTCATGGGGATTTTAAGGCAATAAGAAAAAATGTTAAACTAATATGTTTTATTATTATTGTTACAAGTATTTGATTAATCGAAGAACAT
>VDFB02000017.1:550807736-550862480 GCA_007258455.2 Sequoia sempervirens
TGCTATACATTCAAGCATTCTCTTGCCCCTACCCTTTGCTCTCTCCCCCCTCCTTTTAAGAATTTTCTTTGTCATAAAAGATTCACATTTCTGTCTCATTTACACAAATTTATCTAAAGTGCTAGGAGTAAATAAAGATATGTAAAAGATGATGGATTATGTCTAAACAACAACTTTTCATCTTATAGCTAATTAAATCCTTACTATTTGAATAGTTTAGAGCTCAAATAATTCTTGTATATGCATGTGTAGCAATAAGGGAGCCTATGTGAATATTTAAATTTAAAACATCACTTTGGTATTTTTCCTTAGGTAGTGAAATGATATTTTGAGTAATACAAACCTACACACACATTCATATTTTTCGGCATTGCATTGAAGAAGTTTTTTTCTCTAATACCTACCCTTGGCTAGACATGGAGGTATATAATATTGGTTTCTGGGTTTATTCTGTTACTTAATTTCACAGAGGAAGACTAAAATATTCTTAATGTCCTATGTTAGGTGTGAAAGCATATGAATCACTTGCTGAAGGCACCATTTTGTATTCATCCAAAAACTGGTTTGTTCTTTTTTTTAGGTTTCTTGCATGTGTTATTTTTAGGCTCTAGAGATGTAGCTCGGCTCTTTCCTTTGCACTTTTCATCTATTTTGATGATTACAGTAGATTGTCCTCATAATTTTTCATGTAGATATGTAACCTTATTTTCCAATCAATTTGCAAACCACTCACATATTAAGAACCATTTCACTAACTTGTAGTCATCTGTTACTTCATATGTTGCAGGCTATGTCTGTGTGCCAATAAATCTTGATGATTTCAAGAACTTTAATCCTACAAGTATATCCAATCTTTCTCAAGTAAAAGTCTTACCTTATTTTATAGTACTTTAAATGGTTAATTGAAGGTGCTTCTTTGGATCCGAGATAATTGAACCCTGGTTAAAATATGGTATTAGATGGGCAGTATAATGATAAAACTGAGGTCCATTGAACACAAATTACAAACATAATTTACTGGACTATGAATAGTGTTACAATTATAATTATTTATCCTTTACCTACCTCTACATTAATGAAAAAGATAGCAGATATTGGAAGTTCATTACATGTCTCATGCATGTGTTAGTATTTTAATTTTGTTTAAGGTGTTCAAGAGCTTGATTAGGTCAAGAATATGTTCTACAAGCTCTATTATCTTGACACTTCTCAACATTTTCCCTACACATTTTCTCTTCAATCCAGACGCTTCTTAACTCCTTCCCTTGTTAGCCCTTGGTTGTTCTCAAGTGTAATGATTTTTCTTTGCATCTTGCAATCTATATGTATGATCAGTCATCTCAAGTGTAATTATTTTCTATGCATCTATGCATCTTGCAGTTAGTATGCATGATCAATCATCAGTCTCCGTGACGGTACATTTCAACGAATATTTTTTAAAAAAAAAATTGCATTGTTTCATTGCAATTTCAACGAAAACCACTGACGAATCACCGAAAAGGTCCGACGAAGTTGCTATAGCTGCAACGAAGGCTTTGTCCTAACTCCTTGCCCATTTCGTCACAATTTTGATGAAATTTTGGTGTTGTTTCGACGCTACCCCATTTCGTTGAAATGGCAACGAACTTCTGGTGTTGTTTTGACACTACTCCTTTCCCATTTCATCAAAATGGTGACGAACTTCTGGTGTTGTTTTGACTCTACTCCTTGCCCATTTCATCGAAATGGCGATGAACTTCTGGTGTTGTTTCGACACTACTCCTTTCCCATTTCGTCGAAATGGCGACGAACTTCTAGTGTAATTCATCGGTGGATACACGAAGTTTTTGTCAATATTCTGATGAACATTCAAATCATTTTATGATGTCGATGACCGACCAATCTGTGCCATTATTTCGATGTTTAATTCATCATCAGCCTTTCGATGAAAAATAGCGATGAAATTTTTTTCATCATTTTGTCACTTTTCTGACAAAGATTTGTCGAACGACCGACGAATGTTCATCAAAAAATGGTGTCAAATTCAAAAGTGTGAAAAACCCTAGACCTATCACTGACCTGATCTCCCCCTTTTGACAACAATTCCAAAGGTCAAATGGGTGGGAAATTAGAAATACCTGCTCATGAACAACAATTTGTTGTCACAGTGACACAAAACAACATCATATCTTGATGAATAAAATTGAAAAGAGCACTATACAATGAAATATAGAACTTCCATGGTATCAAAACTAAACCAAGATGCCACCACGTTGAAAATATAATACAGGGTTTTAGAATATGCATGAAAACTCCCCCTAAAACCATGCACTCAAAGAGATCAGTTGTTCCCCCTAAGAATAACACTGTACCAACACAATTCATCACACATTATCATGTATAATCACCAAGAATAACCAAGGGATGAAGAATAGGCAGTTAAGACTCCCCCTGTCAAGAAAGATTGCTAATGCATAGTGGAAGAAAGAATAACATTGTGCAAGAACACTATCCGAAGGAAAATATTGCATATTGTCAAAGCATCAAGACTATGATCACATATCACATAAAGAGAATTTCACAGTCACCATTTTCATGGAAAGTTGTTATCAAAAGATGATCAATTGTAGTAAACTATCCAAAAAATGCACCCAGAGCCACTTGAGCTAAAAAATTCTCTCAAATACATATTAATATGAGAGCCTGCCATCTGATCTCTAAGAAAATTTCCTCGAGTCACAAAGCAACTCTACTATTTGTGCAACTTTCAAGTAAACATTAGAAATGCACAAAGACTATCCACAATCCTAGAAATGTGAAATGAATATTCATTATCTAATGCATAGTTAGCAAGTATCAATAGCATATGTATAATAATTGAGCATAAAGAAGTATAGCAAACTGTCTATACCAAAACCTTTTATCATAGAATCAACAAATCACCAAATTACTGAGGAACCATTGTCTCATATCCACTAGACAATTGTATGAGTAGAGTCATGATGAAAGAGAGACAATGAACACATAGTATCCATTTAGCAAGAGAATAAATTGAACACTATTAAAGACCACTACCCACTTTCTTCTTGAACATTATATCACTGTGATCAATAGAAAAAGCTTATAGATACTGCCCCCAAAGACATTGAGCAAAAGACACTAACAACACCACAATATCCTTGCAACAAAATTATTATTAATAGAAGCAGATCAAATATGAGATGTGCATACTCTAAGCAATCACAATGAATGCACTATGAATTCCTTTGACACATTAAAGTATGGTCATTAAATGCACTATTTTTGTCAAATATACTATGATGCAAAAAATGCACACCAATGTACACCAACAAAAACACTATTGTGGTCTATACTACAAAAAATGTGAATATACAGTGAACTGTAAATGCATACCAAAACCGTAAATGCATTATTAGTTGATGAAATGAGTTTGATAGATCCAAGTGTAGTTGGCATGCGTGTGTGGAGGAAAAATGTTAGTTCAATTCTTAGTTGTGGGAAACAGATAAGTTGACATTAATGATTCATGGTGTTAAGCCTTTAATTCAACAATAGAGACTAACTCATAAAAGCATTCAAAGACAGAGAGGAATATAAATTAGGCCATAAAATGAAAAAAAGCAAGAAATAATAGGCAAGAACTCATAAAATGAAGAGATGTAAAAAAGTATAAAATGACAATGTAAATGATACAAGAACTTACAAGTGTGTTGTTTGCTTCAAATACGATAGACATAAACTATGGCAATAGACAGAGACTCCATTTTCATCCAATAATCTAAGAAAATGAATAACAATGCAAAAAATGAGTGTAAAAGATACAAGAACTTACAAGGGCTTGCTCTTTTGCATAGATATAAACTTTTTCAAGAGACACTAATTTTTCCCTTGTCACACAGTCGAAGGAAATGAATAAACAATACAAACTATTCTTTGGTCGACATACTTAAACTTTAAGACTATAAGCCATTAATGACAGTTGCAATTCAAGCTATTTGTAATGAGTGAAAGTCAGGAACTAATAAATATAGAGAACAACAAAGAATAGACACTTATCCATAAAATGCACAGCTGCAAAAAACTCTAAAACAACACTGTAAAAGATAGATTAACTTACAACCACCTTGTTTTTTTGCTGCTAACATGGTAGAGATAAATCCTATTAAGAGACACAGATTCCACTCTTATGAAATAGTTTGATTAAGCAAATAAACAATTCAAAAACTAAAAGTGTAAAAGATATAGGAACTTAAAAATGACTGCTTTTTCCCTACCAATACAATTGATATTAATTGTCTCAGTAGACATAGATTTCACCTACATCAAAGAATCAAAACAAAGGAGTAAACAATGCAAATGAAATGTAGGGTCTATATATGCATAATGTCATCATTAGAAAACAATGCATGGGAAAAAATAGAGGATGGGAAGACATTTCTAGATCAAAGAACTTTTGAAAGCCATGTAAAATTTCCAATAACAATGAAGCATTAAGGATTGTCTAAATTTGTTCTTTTCTGGTGCCAGAAAATAGTTTGCAATAAAACAAGGCCCATCATAGATGCTGAGGTGTAAAAAACTATAAAGCAACACTATAAGAGATATAGGAACTTACAAATGCATCGATTTTCCCTTGCAAATTAGTACACATAGACCCTGTTGATAGACCAAGGTTTCACCCCTGTCAAAAAATCTAAGCAAATCAATAAACGATGCAAAAAATGATAGTGTAAAAGATAGGATAACTTACAAAGGCATGCTTTTTTGTCTTGAATAGGATAGATATAAAGTGTTTCAATAGACATAGACTTTTCCCTCATCAAAAACTTTCTCAATGGAACATATTATCTAACAAATGACTTTGAGAATCCATAGGACTTGGTAGACAAAGCATGCTGGGGAAATAGGAGTTGTGAAGATACAAAATGTACCTATTGCATCTTTGATGCATCTGGATAGCATTTATCACCATCTGAGCTCCCCATGATTGTTCAAAATGTGTTCAAGAAATCAGGTAAATCATATCAACTTCTTTCCAATTCCTCCCATTTTGAACTTGAAGGAAATAGGTCTTTCACTCTATAATTTTGTTTGCAAGACAATAGACATACATCTTGTCAACAGGGATAGATCTCAGTGTCATCAAACAGTCAGAGGAAGTGAACAAAGTATGCAAAAAAGGCAATGCAAAAGATATAGTAACTTACAAATGCATCATTTTTTATTACAAATATGATAGATATAAATTGTGTCAGTAGACACATATTTCACTCTTATCAAAGAATCCAAGCAAATGAAATCCTTTCCTATATAGAATGTAAACTTCACACTATTAGCCATTGATGACACATGCATTTGAGTCCATTCACAGTAAATAAAAATTAGCTATGAATAAATGCATAATGTTGTTGTAAAAATGTCATGTGTATAGAGCAATAGTGAGTGTGAAGACATGACTATATCAAAGAACATCAAAAAGTCATTAAGTATTTCCAATAACAAGAAAATATTAGGAATTGATTATATTTTTCCATTTCTTGTGTGGAGAATAATTTTCAATTGGAAAAATAGAAAAGCACATGAAAAATACCAATAGTCGATGAGAGAATACTTAAAATTTATGTAAAATATTTCAGTGGTTAAAAGAAACATTTTGTATTGATCAAATGTTTCTAATAGCAAATTGACTTATATAATGCAAACATGTAAAAAATTATAAAAGGATACTGTAAAAGATATAGGTACTTGCAATTGCCTTGCTTTTTGCTTCTAACATGATAGACATAAATCCTTTCAACATGGACAAATTCGATGGTCAACAAAGAATCTAAGTAAATGAATAAACAAAGGAAAAATGACAGTGTTAAAGATATAGGATCTCACAAATGCTTCCTTTTCTGGTCTGAATGCAATAGATATAAACTCGTTGAATAGTAATCTAAGCAAATGAATAAACAATGAAAGGAATCCTTTGTTGAAAAAACTGAATACTTCATGGCATAAGCCATCAATGACACCTACATTTCAGTCTATTCACAATAAATGGGAGTTAGGGGCTATATAAGCACAATAGCTTTGTTAAAACGTAATGCACAGGCAAGAAAATTGGACATAAAGACATGAGTATATCGAAGATCATTACAAAGGCGTGTAACATGTCCAATAGCAACTAAACATTAGGAATTGAAAAAGTCTTCTACTTTATCATGCCAAGAAAAGTTTGGAAAAAAATAGGGCACATTACAATTATAGGTACGTAAAAAAGTATCAAATGACACTGCAATAGATCTAGGAACTTACATATGCCTCGTGGTTCATTTCCAATACAATAGACATAAACCTTGTGAGTAGACACATATTTCACTGTCACAAAACAATGTGGGCAAATGTGTAGACAATGCGAGAAAATGACAATGTAATAGATATGGGAACTTACAAATGCCTTAAGTTCTTTGCATCCAACACAATAGATATAAATTCTTTCAATAGAGACTGATCTTATTTTCACCAAACAATCTGAGCAAATGAACAAGAAACACAAACAATTTTTTCCTTCACAGTATAAGCCATTAATGAATTGCAAATGTATATAAATTATGAAATAACATTGTGAAAGATATAGGAATGTATGAATGCCTTATTTTTTATCCATTTTCAATGAATGAAAACTAGACCCAAATAGAAACATAACATTGTTGGAGTCAAAAGACATGTCAAGTAATAGATTTCACCATCGTCAAACAAATGTGAGCAAATGAGTAGACAACACAAGAAAATGACAGTGTTGTAGACATGGGAACTTACAAACATCTGGTTGTTTGCATCTAACATAATAGATATAAACTCTTTCAATAGAGACTGGATTAACTCTCATCAAAGAATCAGAGCAAATGAACAAGAAATGCAAACAATCTTTTGTTGGATAGAGTTAAGACCTCACACCATAAGCCATCAATAAATTGCAAATGCATGTAAATTGTAAGATAACATTGTGAAAGATATAGGAAGGTACATAGTCAGCAAAAGACTAAACCACCTGATATCAAAAAAATTAGATTGTCTATCAGAATTCTTATATGTTATATAGTATATTTAGTCTACATAATTTTCTATCTTCAAATATTGATCATCAAATTTAGGACCTAGAGATATGAATTGTGAACATAAATTGGTTTAGATTGTTGTTCAGCTAGTCAAACATACAAGTGTCTTCTTCTTTTATATTATTATAATGTGAAAATTATGAGGTAGACGCATCAAAGTGCTTAACATTGTGAAAGACATAAGAAGGTACACATGTCTTGTTTTTTACCCATTGGTAATCAATGAAAATTAGACACAAATAAAAGCATAATTTCGTTGGAGACAAAAGACATGTTAACTAGCATCAATAACTATAATCTATTTTGGGATGAAATTGACAAATTGAAACTGTAGTGTAGGTTATTTCACAGATAGAACGAACAATTTCAATGTTTGAACAAGCAATGTGATTCAAAAAAATTATAATTGTCTTTTTAAAATTTAATCAAAATAGTATGTTTGTGGTGTCCAAATGTCCCCATCGCCCTAGTAATTGACCTATGAATATTTTAGAAAATAGAAATTAATTTTCTAAAAATAGGATTGCTAACAACCCTAGAATCATTTTTCTAGAGAAATAATTCTTGGGAGAAACTTGTAGTGTTCATGCATTTTGGAAAACAGAATCTATGCACTTCAAAAAAGCCTTGGAAATAAGGAGAAAATCATTTTTCCAAATAAATAAATCTTGGAAGAATACATCAGTGTATGTAAAAGCATCAGGCATTTAAGCAGATATTTTCAATTTCACATAAAAGCAATATTGAATCACTATAGCTTTCTTTTGATCACAAACATGTATTGATATGATTTGTAGAGAGTAAAGAGCATCACACATGGAACATTACTTATAAATGTTTGTGAAATTGGAAACAAAGTTGTTTACATCTATAGTATGTATGTTTTAAACAAATAAATAAACAACTATGAAGTTATGTGGTGCATAGAAGATGTCAAAATAGACTAAAACATAACTTATAACTGTCTATGAACTTATAAAAAAAGTTGTTCACGTGTATACTATGCATGTTTGAAAGAAATGAAAACATAATTTTTAAGTTATGTGGTGCATATAAGAGGTGAAAATAAACTATCACAGTAGTCTTCATAAAATCATTAACACAATTGTCTTGTCATTGACATTGTCAACAATAACTACGTTGTGTAAGCTCTTAGACATTTTGCTAATTCATATTTTTCTTCACTGGAACACTACACTACCTATATTCTACTTCACAATCAATTCACATTACACTCCTCACAGTGCAGTTGGTATGATATGCTATCAAGGAATAAGAATAAAAATTGGAATAGTGTAGGGTAATCACCTATGCTAAACTGCATTGTTTTTTCAAGTTGGTGGAGATGCTTTGTTGCTTCCTTCATTGACAATTTGTATGATGCAATTATCTACTACAATCATGAATTTTCCTTGTAGTTGAAACTTCTGTAACAAAAACATCACCGCAAACATGTATTTCTTGTAAGTTTGAAATGGAATTGCAACTAGCTAGGGGAAGTTGTTTCGTAACTATTGTTTGTGTAGATAACAATCCACAGAACCATCTATTGTTTGAACAATGCATTGTATGAAATGCACATATTCAAATTTTGTGTTAGTGTCACAAGTTGTGCACTGTGCAACGTCATTGTTTGATGTTTGTGTGAAAAAAACTCTTGGTTTACATGAAGTACAAATTAGTTCATATGGGAGCAAGTGGATGTTTTTAGGTCTTAGTGTTCTAGTCACCTACAATGGTAATGTAGATGCAATCAGTGGAAAATTATAGAAATTCACCACTTAGGAACTTCATGGTAGCAAGGCACACATGACAAGTGCTTTGTATCAGAAATCTATACTATTGTGTAGAACATAAATGATTTAGGTGTTTACTTCCATGTTTGAGGACTTCAATGGTTATAGGGAGGCTTTTTTAGATGCATCATTGAGTTCATCAATGAAAATGGACTGTGTTTTTTCAACAAGCTTGTGCCTTTTGGCCCAGATCGATTAATATTTCTGAACAATATGAAAGGGGTTTTTGAAGATGCCAAGATTAGTTGAAGTATCTCATAGAGCTTTGTATGATTGATGGGGACTATAAGATGTAAAATACACAACTTCCAAGATGCAAAATTCCAAGGGAAATCAGTTTAAGAATTCAATGGCATTGAATTAGAATAAGAACTATATGTTCAAAAATGCATATATTAATCTAATCAAATAGAGATTGTTCAAATGTAAATGTTTTCAATAGAAAAAGAATTTTATAAGCAAGTTTGATGCATGGAAAAAAAAATTGTAAGAAGTCTTTGGTAAAGTCCATAAAGCAAAGTGCTCAAATTCTACATGTTGACATGAATTGTGTGAAACATCTTACAATCATGAATTCATCTTTGGTCTCTCCATCTTTAATTTGCAACTCATATTACATTGGCGCTTGACGATGAATAGTAACAACAGTACCAATTGTACCAATAGAGTAATTGTCATTTGATTAGATGAGCTATGAGATGGTTGTGTTAGGAATCAATCGGCATTCTTTACAGACTTTGTCAATGGGTTCAATGGTGCTTCTAGTAGTTAAAATAAGGGAATAATTAACATCCCCTCTTTCATATTGCTTTTTTTTCCTTATGAAAAAATTTATTAAGAGAACACTTGTATCAGGTGAAACAATGGCAGAAATGTATCAATTAGTTTGTTGTTAATGTTTACAGTGATTTTCATTTGACCATTACTATCAACTAAATCAACATGCACAATTTGTGATTTTGGTGGTGTTCTCGTATTTTTGGTAATAACAGGTCCATAAATGGCTAAAACATCGCCTTCAAATGTTGAAGTTGATTGTTTTGTGCATATGTCAAGGATGCTTGATGACTCTATATTTTCTGCTTTGAATATGTACATTATGATTTGAGCAATGAAAAAAACTAAATTGATAATTAAACATATAAAGAATCAATCTATATATGACACAAACAAGATATAGTACTTGCCTCTTTTCATCTTGTTTGTCAACTACCTAATCCATCTTCTTTTGTGCAAGAAATGTGGTTTGTGTTTTCCAAATGTTTCTACAAGCATATGCAATGAGATATTTATGTGAAGCATGTATTAAAAAATTTTGAAAAGAAAACATTAATGAGGTCTAATATAATTTTGAAGTTTGTTGGTCAAGTATTTACCTATTTGTAGATGCTCTAGATGTTATGGTGCAAGCTAGGAAATGTTATGATAAATGTTCTATGAAGTAGCAAAAGATCTGCAACCTATAGCTGGCAATTTAGGAACATGATATACATACAAAAAATATTATATGGTTGTGTTGCAACCTAGTTCTACAATGCATAACAATTTTGACTTTCTTATCTATTTCTAATAAACAAATGAATGGTGTACAATGCTTTAGTAATATTTTGCATAACAGCATACATGGTTCAAAATAGTTGTGTAGTCATTTCGAATAGCATATCCATGAAAGATATTTCCAACAATATGATTGATATAGTTAACTTAGAATAATAGGAAGACCTAAAATTTGCATGAGTAGAAAACAAAAGTGGCTCAGTGATACAAGAAACCCATAGCGACTACACTGGATAGTATTAACATATCAAATAGGACTTAGTAAAAGCCATGGAATGAATTTAAAAAGTTCTTATCCGTGAATTAAACATTATTTGGATGTGTTTCAGGGTAGTTTTTCAATCCATAACAAAATTATGTTTGTAATTTCTTTCTGATGAAGAAACATATAATATGCAAAAGCTTAGCAATATTGTACATGATAGTATACTTGTTTCAAAATAGATATATAGTGACTAGCACCTGCATAATCATGTCAAAGGTTTACAAGCACATGTATGTTAGTCTTGAGCAGGAACAATAGAAAACTCAAGATTTGTATAAGTGGAACAGAGGAGTAAGTATTCTAATTAGAGGCATGGATAGTATCAAGAAAGATTTAAGCAAAAATTCTATTATACTTATAGAAATTTCAAGTTGGTTTTCTCCAATAGTGAGCAACAATGATAATAGCATATTGCAGAGAGAATATTGGTAGTAAACAGTTGCAGTTGAAAAATTATATACTATGTAGTGATGAATAGAGCTAAAGGAATATTGTAAAGTGGTTTGACCAATATGTATCTAGTGCTCTGAATTTGACAGTAGCAATTTTGATGCTATGTATCCAAAAGTGATTCAATAGATTGCTTGCATGTGTTGTTGGCTTGTCAACAACTAGTGACAATTTGTGCCATTCCTTAAATTGAAGAGGGGTGCTTTTGGTCTTGTGGATTGTAACATGTCAATGTTAAATTCTTCAGCAATAATCAATTTTGAACTAGGTGGCAATGAGGTGACAGTGGTTTGTATAAAATCAAAAATATCATGAACATGCCCATTTGGTGTCAAGTACAAATTTATGATGTGCATAGTAGTATGCATATGCAATAGGTCAATGGTTATTGATTCTAGATATTTTGTTGAAAATTTCTAAAAATTTTGCTCTGAAACTATTTTCCTACAATGTGTTAATAGGCCATGAATGCATGTTGTAATATAGCAATCGTATGTTTTGTCAAGGAAGCCAATGTGGTTGAGCAGATTCTATTTCATTTCTTGGAAGCAAAGGACAACTACTTGGAGCAAGTCATGGTCATTTTCTATTTCTTGTGATGCAAAGAAAAGCTACATATGTTCAAAGAGCATATGATAAAATGATTTGGGAGGACAGACAAAATACTGTGTTCTACTTTCCATTGTGTCGAGGCCATAAGGCATTGCATTTCGCCATTCACTTTTTCTGATACTATGAAGTTTTTTCTTTGTAGCCTATGCATAAGATACAGTGACTCAATGTTTCATACACATGATAAAGCAGTGTACACAAGGCCATGTTGATAGACCTTACATGGGTCAAAAGCAATTGTGTCCTTGTGCTCTATGAATGGTTCGTGCACATGCAAGTTGCAAAGGAAATTATGCTCTAGTGACTATTTTTGTACCTATTTTTACTTTCCTAATGATTCTTGTTATGGGTGTCCAAGAAGGAATAATAAAATTCATGTATAGATTTTTCATTCTTTGTCAACGCAATTTTCCAATAGTAGAATCATTGAATTCTATCCATACAGTGTCTTCTTGCTCGGTTGTATGCAATTTGAAAATACCATCTGCACCATTGACTAGTCCATCTTTTGTATCAATGTTGCAAGCGATCAATTCAACCAAAAAATTTTGCTTGAGAAGAATTGTGCTAGGAAATGATGATTTCAAAGGCTAACAATGAATGTTGTCAATTGATGTATCTTGTTTATCAATTGCATGCAATACATAAATATTTGTTGATATATTGTCTAGCATTTTTTTGTTGTGCATGTCGACCGCTATATTTCTATGAAACAAGTATGGAAATAATAGATCATTTGGAGGTGTCTTATAGCACATTTCATTCAAATAGCCAATTTCTTGAATGGTTTGTCGACCAATCCTGGCATGATTAAGTATGGAAATGAAATCTTGATTTGTTTGCCTAACAACACTATGTAGTTCAAAGCATTTAAAATTGTCTATCCAAAAGGTGTATGGTATTTTATCCTTATCTATTATTGGTTCTTCAAATATCCAAGTATCACAAACAAGTTGTGCTTGGTAGAAATCGCCACATAAAATGATATCTATGTTTCCAAAAGGTGTTGTTGGTGTGTGCTTGATTTGACGAAGTCTTTTGTCAATGTTGTAAAGCATTTTTGAACCAATCAATGAGACTTCATCAATAAGAATAATTTTCATTTGGTCTAATTTTTTGCTCAAGACATTGGCTGTGTTTGAATCTAGAGGAAGCATTTTTGAAGATTTGCATGGAAATTGGAAGATTGAATGTGCAGTAATGCCACCTACATTGAATGCATGTTTTCCTATTGAAGCAAAAATAATTCCTTTAGGCTTGAGCAGATCACTATCCAGTTGTTTATCATAGAATCAAATCATTGCCTTGAAAATTATTTTTGCTATGAAGGTTTTCCATGTGCCTGCCCCACCTGTCAAGAACAAGTACAATGATTTTTTCCATTAGTATGTCCTTTACTATTGATTGGTGTTCTTTGTTCAATTGTCTTCATAGTTTTTAGTATTCTTCATTGCTTAATAGAAAAGGATGTGCAATTTCTAAGAATAGTTTTTTGCTGATAGAATCCTTGAGCTTTGTATTCTTCATATGGTTCAAGTCACTTATGATGTCATAATTTTCCATGCCATTTTCCTATTTTCCTACACCGATTTCATCTGCAGTGTTTATTGTTGGACATTTATCATTTTCAGCTTTTGTGAAGGCTTCATCAATGCCACCCCATTTAGGAATAATGTGTAGTATACAACTTTTCAACATTTGTAATTTGTGCTTTGTTTGCATTAAACATTGCAATCCATGTTTCATATCCAATTAACAAGGTTTGTTCACTAGATCTGAAAGGCACATACAACATAAGTTTCTCTTTGCAATAATTATCAAGGTTAATGTGTGGATTGTATCTTACATAGTTTATGATCTGCATAGTTTCTCTTCTTTGTAGTTTTCTGGGGTTTCTAGAGTAAAATGAGGCATATTCATCCAATGACAAATTGTCAGGAGCTTTTGGTTGTTTGTTGTATTTTTATGTTACAAATGCACACATGATGTTTTTAAAATTGTCTTGTTCTTTTTCCAATAGCTTAGGGGTTTTTAACATGTACACTTTGTTTTTGAATGGTGTAGTATTGATAAAAATAGTGTTCCTTGAGCATTTACGCAATGGAAATGAGAGAATGATATGAACAACTTGACGACTAGACATTTGTTGATAGTTAAGCAATGCATTGCCAAGTTTCCATATAAATTGCACTTTTCCATCATAAGTAGTAGAGCATTCATGTCACAATTTTTGAAATGCTAGAGACAATGTTCTTTCTTGTTTTGTCATATATGAGCTATAATAAGATGCAACAACATATGCATCTAAAATAAATTGTGTATTTGTATTTGTATACCATAGTTTGGGCACTTTCTTTGCATTTATACAGGCCCTTAAGTGGCAAAAAAATTAAAAAAATTAGAGTTAGGCAACTTGATGTAAAAATTTAAATAATTTATGTATATTATTTCAAAAATATGTAAGAATAGAATATGTAGCAAATTGAATGTAGTTTCTAAACTACTAGGTTTATTATTAAAAATCTATTTGGTGAAAATTTAAAATTTCAATAGTACTTAAATTTAGGGAAAAAATAAGTAGGTGTCTTTGACCACCCTAACCACAATAAAATGATAATATTTTTTTATATGATTTTAGATATAAGTAGAGGACTCATGTCCCAATGTGATACATATTTTTTTGTAATTTTTTTCCAAGTAAATAATTAATTATGAATTTTTTATTACAAATTTTAAAAAATATAAAAACGCATGTCTAACCACCTTAACTTGGTCAAAACTTCATAAAAGTCACTTTTTTTTTGTAGTCCTATAGTATGCAAAGCATAGAATGTGATGCATGTTTCAGATTCAAAAACTGTGATACCGTTTGAAAGCTATAGATTTTTTTAATCAACCTATCAATCAGGACTTTAGTCATAATTCAAATAGAAAATGAATAATAATTATTTATTAAATTCAAAGTAAAGCATAATTTATATTGGTGGAAAGCTGAGAATCACCTTTAAAAACCCTTTTCATTTCATCAATTTTGGATTAAAAAAAAGTCGTCAGCCACATGGGCCATCATATCACTTACATATCACCACTTTTTGGCCCATCATGATCATGCACATACCCTCAATACCAATGCAAGATTCCTAATTATAGCATTTGGTTGACTATTTCGCACTAAAAATCCTACAACACAACAAATTCTTAATATCAATTCATGTGACTAAAATGGAACTTGTTTTAGGACTATTGAGAAAAAAGGGAAGCAAGCATGATTATGTATTGCTCACATTGATCAACAACAATGCAAAATGCAACATAACATCACAAAATTGCAAATCCTATGCAGTGCACAATCTGCAAAAAGGAAACCAAATTAACCAAGGAGTGGCTAATGAATTCAACAAAAGCAAGATAACTGAGCATAAGCAAATAAATCGTTCAATTCTGCTAGTAATATTGTTATATTTTTCAATTCCATGTGTGGTTTATGTCTTGATACATATATGCATACACACAGATATATGCATATATATATATATATAAATAGACATGTACATACTCTAAGGAAAGTAGAGGTGCATAAACACTTTCCTAATGCAAATTATAAGAAGAGAATGTAGATTTAAGGTTCAAATTTCAATTATAGTATGTTAAAGATGCACATTACCGGGAACAAATAAGAACAAATTAAGACAACATAGAGTAGACACCAGTATTTAACATAGGAAAACCCTTGTATAGGAGTGAATTTACACCCTTCACGCAAATTCCCTTTTACATATCCTCACCTTAGAAAACCAAATCCGAAGAAAAAATGCCACATCAACAAGCTGCCTTCCTTCCATTTGGCACCTATTTTTTGTGTCAGTGGGGGAATATTTTTCGGGGACATGAGCACGGCGCACAGATGTTTGTGTGGCGCACTACCATCCTTGACATATTCCTACCTCTAGTGTTCACAGGGATGTTACGTTCTCCGTTGGGAATGAAGTGTAATGCCTCTATGTCAACTAGCTAACCCTAAAATGACTCTCTCCCTCGCATTTTGGTCTTGAAATGCCTATCTTGCTAATTCAATCCATCTTCTTAGCACTTCCTGATCTTTTGGGAAATTCTCAAGCATTTTCCAGCATTCTCTTCACTCTCAAGTAGCACTTTGACACTCCATTGTAGAAACAACACTTCATAAACTCCATAAAGCAAGTGTGAAGCAAGCCATTGCAGCGTGGGCTTGAGGTTTTGCAACACCTCCCTTCATTGCAGTCGAGGCTGTGGTGATTGTTCAATACTTCTTTCTCCTCCATTGGCTAGTGACCTCTTGGTGGAGGTGGTAACGCTTTGCTCCTCTCCTTTATGATTTGGTTGATTAGCGATTTACTATTTTGTAGTGTGATTCATGTGCTTTATTTCTATACTTCTTTATCATATATTTCTCTCTTGTTGCTATCTAGTTGTTCGTGGAGGTGGAAACAAGAAAATGGGGGTTTGACTAAGGTAGACCCCTATACAACCCCAACATATTTTCCCTCTTTCCTGTGTGCAGGTCGATGCGCTTTCGAAGCCAAATGGAAAATTGATGTCTCAGTGAGATTATCTTTGTCACTATAGCTCTCATCTATTTGCTTTATCATATTTTTTTATATCTTTCCCACTTTATAATTATGTTTTGTTCCTTTATAATTCATTAGTTAGGCCATTAGCTAGTTTTCAAATGGTTCATACTATATTTTTGGTCCTCTAGTTGTATGGATGCTAGTGCACTTGAGAGACGCTAGCACACTGCATTGTCATCCCAGAGCCATGCTTTCATCCTCAGGTAGAGAGCTACTTGAGATATAGTGTTGAACCTAAAAAATTGGCTTTCCTAGCCCCAAATCATATTTCAGGTCTACAGAGTGGTTGAAGGACCTTATAGTCCTCATCATTCTAGTCCCTTATTTCAAAACAACCCTTTAGAGTGAGGTAAGTTGGGGCATCCCTCTGCTCTTAGCTCTCCTTGACCCTGAACCTTGACGTGGTTGGTCCACCTCTCTTACATTTTTGGTGAACACACCATGCCTTCGACTTGCAACCCAACTTGCAACCCCTAGTAGGTGTAGTTGGAAGGTTGCGCCAAGTGTTGTGCAACGAAACCTTAAGTGGGTCATTGTTTTGTTTTACAACCTTTGGCAGGCTTTGTGAGAGTATCATTTAGTGCACGTGATGGCCTCTTTTTTGCACCAACCTATCCCATTTGTGTAGCCTATGAGTGGTGGTCTGAGTATAACCTTCACCTCGTAGGATTTTTTGATGGGCTTCAATAGAGAACCATCTCCTCTTTATATCCCTGTGTCGAACAATGGTAACATTGTAGCGGGTGTTCTTGTTGATATGACGTCTTAGGTGAATATCATAACTAAGGAGATTATGTTAATTAAATTCTTGCACAAGGATGGGTACAATGCACTTGTGAGCACCATTCATCTGCACAACAGGATTTCTATACCTCCCCTAGGTAGTATCGTGCTATCAGTCCTTGTCGGACCTAAGTTTGTGAACCTTCTATTTGACATAATCCTAGGGTCTAAACTCTTTAGAGTGAAGTTGGGTATCTCCTGGTTGGTAGCTATAAACACAATTCCCTTAATTGTGCACAAATTCTCGAAGTTCATTCATGGGGGGTTGGTGCATGTGATTCATGACACTGGTTATAAACCACCAGTCACGCGTGATAGCTACTCCTTAGATCACTTTTGCCCTGCACCTATTGGTCCTCTTCTACCTAGGAAAGACCTCTTGTACTAGACATATCAAAAGTACAAGAAAGGGAACCTAATGTCGAAAGCAAGATACCCTCCCTCACCTTATTTTGTTTCACATAGGGGTAAAAGTAAGAAGTTGGGTCCACGAAGAGGGGAAGTTTCAGCCAAAAAAAAATTCATAGAAAACATGTATGCGTTATTAAAAAAATGTGTATGCATTATTCTTTGGGTACTCAAGCCTTAAAAAACACATATGCACTAAAAAAACACGTATGTGTTATAACATGTATGCGTTATATAACACATACACATTTTGTAACCCAAAACGCATACGCGTTTCTAAAAAGTATTTATTTTTTTAAATAATCAAGAAAATAAAGAATGCATATGCATTTTGTAATGCTTATGCTTTTTTTAAATGCATTTGCATTTTTAAAATTTTGAATTCCCAACCCACATGCTGCCTTAGTTTTAGGCTTGGGAAAGGTTTGGCAACTTCACCCTTAGCCTTTGACCTACAACTAAAAAACTAAGGCAGAATGAAGAAGAATGTCCAACTTTAGCAATATGGCTAATGGACTTTTTTTTTAAATCAATCTATAAAATTAAAACCAATTAGAGAACACGATGTCTAGTTTCCAAATATATAATTTTTATTAAGATTAGATTATATTTGTTATTTTTTAATTAATTTCTAAGCAAACTATTCCTTCAACTTGAAATATTAGGCTTTTTTGTTTTTTAATAACTTTTTTTTGGTTAAGTTTCTTGTAAAAAAAATTATATGGCATCAATCTTCAGAAAATTCTCTACACAATGAAAAAAAAATTAAAAAAATGTTTAGTTTAGGTCCAATTATGTTGTCCATACGCATTGGTTTTAAAAAACAGAAATTAAGGCCAATAAAAATTCAATACAAAAAATATTCAATTTTTTTTAAAAAAAATTATCATCAATCTTCATGTTGTTAGCTCTCTTTCCCCAAAAGGAATTAGCAAAATAATTTTATTTGGGTCAAAAAGTGGTGTTCATACACGTGCATGGTATGGTAAAAAATCAGGGACTTTTAAAAAGTGGTTTTTATACATCCCCATCAAAATTTAATTTCTATCATCTGGGTATTTGAATAAATTACATATTTAAAAACTAGATTCAAAATTCTAAATTTCATATTATTAACTTTTTTTAAGATTCATTGTCTAAGTGCCTCAAATTTTCAGTCCAAGTGTGACAAATTTTGAAAAACAGCAAAAACACTTCCACTTTTTGAGTTTTTTGTGGACCCAACTTCTTGCATCAACCCATAGGGCTTGCTTAAAAGCTGACAGTGATGTCACCAAGGCTCGCATAAGGGAAGAAGAGAAGTGGTCTTAAGATCCTCCTTCCTCTTTCATTGTCTAGCCTAATGCTCTTTCTCGCCCTGTGGTGGCACCGTCAGATTCTGCTTTGCACTTGCCAGAGAATCATATGGTGCTCTCTTGGAAAAATTCTAAGCATCCTACATTTGAGCTTCTTGTTATACTCACGGAGCATAGGACCATTTGGTATGTCATAAGGAAAGGTCCCCATGGGGAATCTTCTATGTCTCAGCCCTTACGGCCTCCCACCACCTTTGCTCCCAAAGCAGTAAATGGGAAGAGGCCCACTACTGAGGTATTAGAGCCAATTCCCCCCACCATTTCTCAACCTACTCCTCCTGCTCCCATCCAAGATTTTGTCCCTCCACTGAAAATAGTTGTGGTGGACACTCCCATGGCTAAGCAAGAACCTTATGTCCCTTCACAGCTTACGACCTCTAGCTCTAAGAGTCATAGAAACTGCCTTGCGTGTGAGCGCAAGCACCAATGAAAGGCTCTCATGGCTGAGCAAGCCACCTTGCAGAGAAAGGATGAGGAGATGACCACCCCTATTTCAGGACCTCCTACTATTTCCTCCTCTCTCCTCCCCTCTGCCTCTATTCAACTAAACTCTGTATCGCTCCTAGCTCCTATTGTGAGTGCACCTGAATCTAAAAGGGTCCAAGTGTTCATCACTCCTTCATTTGAGCCGCCTTTGCTGATGTCCCTTCTAGATGTCTCTCCTTTTCTAAAACACATGGATAGGTCGAACACTTTGGTGGTATCTGTTGTGGTTTTCTCTTCCTCCTCTTCCTCTATGCCTCTCGCCTCGTCTATGGGGAGTTCACACCCCTCGATGGAGCAAATGGTAGAGGTTGGTTCTTCTAGCAACGAAGGGTGTAAGAGGATCCCACCTTCTCCGAAAGGCAGTCCTACACTGACTTGTTCCATCCTAGTAATGGAACCAGTCTTGACTTCCCTTGAGTTTGTCACTACTCCTGAATCACTCAAAGATCCAAGCAATGAATCTTGGGCACATCCCTCTCCATCCATTGAAGTACAACATGGCACTCCAATAAGGTGCATGTTCAGATCTTTGCATGAAGTTTTGGCTTTGTCATTTATTTTCGCAAAGTCACTGACCCTAGCTCCACAAGAGCTTAGCGAAGAAGACCTTGTGTGGGCTTCTTCCTTACCCCTTATTGTGACAGGGTCGAAATCTCCTCCCCTTAATATTCTACCACTATAGGCTCATCCTCCTTCCTCCTACGATGACCTAGAGTGGGAAGCAAATGACCTCTTGGTCAATCAGTGTTAGGGGGAGGCCCCTCCTTTATCTTTAGAGTATGTGTGTGTGTGTGTTGTGATGTGTTCCCTCATGATCATGCTATGTGTTCCTGGATGACCCTTGTCACCCTTGTTGGTGCTTGGGTATAGGCATGATTTTTTTGTTGTTAACCTTCTTCTATTTGTATCATCATTCTTCCATGTTTGTGATTAACTTTCAACAAATTGGGGATGATGCAAAGCATTGGGGGAATTTAGGCTCCCCTTCTATGTTGACCCAATTTTTTATTTTCACTTTGTCTTCTTGTGCATTCTTCACATGGTCTGATATAGTAGCTCTGACCCTAAAATATCATATCACCCCTGTGTCTCTTATTTGCTAGCTTCATTTCTCTTTTTTTCTCTTTTTCTCCTCTTCTTTGCTTGAGTCATCCCTCTCATGTGTGACAATGCCTGTAATAGTTCATTTTTTGGAAAATGTATTTGTTGCCAACGAATATTTTCTCAAGAATCTTCGTAAACCTTTTTGAAAAATCGCATTCTCAACTTAGACCCTAATGGAACATGTTTCCTTCATCATGGACTCACAAAGAAAGAACTTGAGAACTTTCCTCCAAGGTGGAAGCAACTTTTACCTTCCCCTCACGAGGGGGCACTTTCTTCCTTTTGAATTCCTTGATCAAGTGAACATCTTTCGAAAGGATCCCTTGACGATGAATCGATTCGAAAAGGAACATCTTTCTTACACTTTCAAATAGCGCGTTCCTTGAGTGGACCCCCTCTTTATGTTGGGTTCCCAAGGGACCCCCTTGAAAGTTTCATAATGTATCAATGTTTTTCACTTGACTTCCTGTGTAGCTACTTTTTTCTTGACATGCTTTATCTGCGGGTAGACATGTCACTTTCAGGTGTGCCTGTAAAGCCACTTTCCAAAATTGACTCTACGGAGTCCCTTTCCTGTGGGTTTCCTCCATGCAAGAGATCTTGGGGGATGCCTCCTTGCAGGTCCATAGGCTTATAAGGAACTTTCATCTAGGTTTCCTTCATGTGAGAGATCTTAGGGGATGCCTTCTTGCAGGTCTGTGGGCCTATGAGACACTTACTTCATGGGGCTTCCTTCATGTGAGAGATCTTGGAGGTTGCCTCCTTGCAAGTCTGTAGGCCTGCGAGATGCTTACTTTTTGGGTTTCCTTCATGTGAGAGATCTTGAGGGTTACCTTCTTGCAAGTCTACGGGTGTATAAGATGCTTTCATCCTGTAGGATTTTTCCATCATTGGTCCAAGGACCTTCAATGTACCTTGTGCAACTTCATAGTTCTATGGGGCTATGGAGTCCTCTATTTTCTCATGTGCATTTAGGTTCGCCAAATCGTGATCTGCTTCCATGATGGTTCAGGTATACATTTCTAACCTTACTACCTTTATGATCTACTTTTCCAAAGCACTCATCAGTATTCGTGCTTGCTAAAGTGGGGGAAAAATGTATAGGAGCGAATTTGCACCCTTCATGCAAATTCCCCTTTTACATATCCTCACCTTAGAAAACCAAATCTGAAGGAAAAATTTCACATCAACAAGTTTCCTTCCTTCCATTTGGCACCTATTTTTTGTGTCAGTGGGGGAATATTTGTTGGGGATGCAAGCACAATGCACAGAGTTCTACGTAGCACACTATCATCATTGACATATTCTTGCCTTTAGTGTCCACAAGGATGTTACGTTCTCCATTGGGCATGAAGCGTAACGCCTCTGTGTCAACCAGCCAACCTGAAAACGGCTCTTTTAATCCCATTTTGGTCTTGAAATTCCTATCTTTCTAATTCAATCCATCTTCTTAACACTTCTTGATCTTTAGGGAAATTCTCAAGAATTTTCTAGCATTCTCTTCACTATCAAGTATCACTTTGGCACTCCATCATAGCAACAAAACTTTGTCAACTCTATAAAGCAAGTGTGAAGCAAGCCATTGCAATGTGGGCTTGAGGTTTTGCAACACCTCCCATCATCACAGTCAAAGTTGTGGTGATTTTTCAAGCCTTCTTTCTCCTCCATTGGCTAGTGAGCTCTTGGTGGAGATGGTAATGCTTTGCTCCTCTCCTTTACGATTTGGTTGAGTAGCTATTTATTGTTTTGTAGTGTGATTTGGGTACTTTCTTTCTTTACTTCTTTATCATATATTTCCCCCTTGTTGCTATTTGGTTGTCTGTAGAAGTGGAAACACCAAAATGGGGGTCTGACTGAGGTAGATCCCTATACAGCCCCAACACATTTCCCCTCTTTTCTATGTGCAAGTGGACATGCTTTTGGAGCCAGTTAGAAAATGGGCATCTCAATGAGATTATCTTTGTCACTCTAGCTCTCATCTATTTGATTTATCATATCCATTTGTATCTTTCTTACTTTATAATTCTTTTTTGTTCCTTTAGAAGTCATTAGCTAGATCGTCAGCTAGTTTTCTGACAATTCATACTTTATTTTTGGTCCTTTGGTCATACAAACACCAGTGCACTTGAGAGATGCCAACACGCCACGCTTTCATCCCAGAACCGTACTTTTTTCCTTAGGAAGAGGGCTACCTGAAATACAGTGTTGAACCCAAAAACTAGCTCACTTAGCCCCAAATCAGATTTTGGGTTTGCAAAGTGGTTGAAGGACCTTATAGTGCTCATCATTCTCGTCCCTTATTCCCAAACACCCCTTTAGAGTGAGGTAAGTTAGGGAAGCCCCTGATCCTTGACCTGGTTGGTCCCCCTCTCTTACAACCCTTATGGGAGAAAAAACCGCCACACCAAGCAAAACACTTTGTATTATAGCGAACAAATTTCACATACAGAGTTACAGTTTATGCTTCTCAGATGTTGAATTACAATCCCAATTTAGGCAGCATAAGATTTAATCAATCTTGTTCTCACACCGAACACTACTCTCTCAAAGATCATAGTTGCAATTGCATATTACATTACAACCTTTTCCCAAGAGAACACTGACTATTCTACATCCCAGTCCATCCTGTAAACCAAACGTCCCATAGCAGTTACCATATCAAGCCATCAATGAGACAACCTCCAATCTCTCATTGATCTACTTGATTCACATCGATACGTGTTGTTCACAAAACATCATCAAGCAAATTCAACATTTCGATGAGAGATCTTGACATCTCCTACCAATCCGCTAAGGTCTCCTTGATATCGGCTTTACCAAGTATCAACATATTGGTGAGACAACAAGTTGTCTCTCACTATTATGAGGATGTCATATCAATGAAGGTCACACCTGTCGATGTAGTCCCTACTACTCAATCAGTGTTCCTTGAACAACCTATCGCTATCCACCTGGCAGCTCAGGTCCCACCACAAATCATTGGTGCGATAGCCTTTGTCTAAGAGAGATTCACCAAAGTCTCATCGAGCACCCCAAGTCTCACCAATGAGAGTTGTCAAGGCTTGTTCATGAATGTCTAAGAGACTTTTTCCAAAGTCACTCCGATTAGCCAAAGTCTCATTGACAAGATTAGTCAAAACTTCTTTTGGATGTCAATGAGACATTTCACAATGTCTCACCGACCACCCATTGTCACACCAACAAAGGTCTTACGACTTAACATCAGCATGTCAAGGAGACACTTCCTAAGGTCCCAGTGATGAAGCAAACTCTTGTTGATGATGCCACCTCAAGGTATTTTGGTCTTTCGATGAGACAATGATAGAACTCATGTTGATAGAGTGATCTCTCGCCAATAAGGGAAACCACCAACACCATAAGCTCAGACCATTGTGCAAACTCCATATGAGGTCATGCCAACAATGAACCATCTTGTTGATGAAGACCAACTAAACACTATTTGTTTCCATTAGTCACACCAGTAAGTTGAGGTATAATTCTAACATGCTCCCATTTGATGAACGCTTACTATCTTAATCCAAATCTAATATTACTGAATGTCATAGGCCCCAAGGCCCATCGAATTGGTGCACCACCTAAAAAAATTTATATTTACTAGTTTATTTAATCCATCTACAACGTTTTCTAAAGTATCCTCCTTCTCAAGACTGACCTTTCCATCCTCCACCATATCCTATACAAAATGATACTGCACATCAATATGTTTGGTCCTAGCATGGAAAGTTGGATTTTTTTCCAAACAAATAGCACCCTAACTGTCACAACAAATGGTAGTTTTCCCTGCATTGAACCCAATATCAAAACACAAATGTCTAATACAAATGGCTTCTTTATAGGCATGTGTTGCTTCCATGTATTCTTCTTCTATAGTAGATAAAGCGACTACAGTCTTTCACTTGCTCATCCAACTAACTAAACCACCATTCAACATGAAGATGTATCCACTGGTGGATATTTTGATCTCAATGTCCCCTGCCCAATCAAAATCAGCATAACCTTGAATGTTTATGGATCTATGTGATTCAAATGAGTTACCATGATAGCACAAAGCATACTGAGAGGTACCTTTTAAATATCTAAAAACTCTTTTCACAACATCCCAATGCGATCTTCCTAGATTTGCCATAAACCGACTAAGAATTCCCACTTCTTGGAAAATGTCTAGCCTAGTATAGACCATTGCATACATTAAACTACTAACTACACTTGCATAAGGCACTCTATTCATGTCCTCCATCTTAATAGGAGATTTTAGAAAATCCTCAACAAATAGCTTCATTCTTTGCAACATTCAAACAACTAGTTCTTTGAAATCAATCATACTAAATCTCTCTAGGAAAATATTGATATACTTACTCTAGTTGAGCCAAATATTACTACTCTCTCTATCCCATTTTATTACCATCCTCAAAATATACCTTGTTGCACCAAGATCCTTCATTTTGAACTTTGTAGACAACTGAGATTTTAGATTAGAAATCATAGTCTTACTATTTCCTATGAACAACATGTCATCAACATATAGGGCAATAATAATAACTTGATCATTTTTCAATTTTGAAGTACACATAATGATTAGATTTTGATCTTACAAATCCCAATGACAAAAAAAAAGTGTCAAACTTTTGGTACCACATTTAGGTGATTTTTTTAAACCATACAAAGATTTCTTTAACTTGCAAACTAGATTTTCTTTACCTTTTTCCACAAAGTGCTCAGGCTGGGACATATAAATTTCTTCTTCAAAATATCCATAAAGAAATGTTGTCTTCACATCCATTTATTCAATCTCTAAGTCATACGCTATTGCAAGTGACAAAAGAAATCTAATAGATGTCAGCTTAGCTATAGGAGAAAATATTTCTCCATAATCAATTCCCTCTACCTAGGAAAAGCCTTTCGCAACCAACCTAGCTTTATACTTTTCAACATTACCATCGACACCAATTTTCTTCTTGAATACCCAATTACAGCAAACAGGCTTTCAACCTTTAGGCAAGGGTACCAAATCCTAGGTTGCATTCTTCTCTAATGACACCATTTCCTCTTCCATGGCTTCCAACCAAGAATTTGAATAAGATATTTCTATAGCCTCTTTCACAGTCCTAGGCTCATCAATGTTTGTAATCAAAGCATAGGCACAATTTGCATCCAACATGGAAAAACCATACCTTTCAGGTTGTCACCTTTCACATGTAGACTTCCTCACAGGCTGAGGCTGAGGTTGTGGTTCTTCTTCTTCAAAACTCTCAGAGTTTCTTGAACTCTCCTTAGTTTCACGTACACTTCGTAGTTCCTCTTTATTTGGATTTCGAGGGATTTCAACTACCTTTTCTTTCTTTTCTTCTTTCATCTCTGACTACAGATCCACTGAAGAAGGTTTCAACTCATGAAATATTACACTTCTGTTGTATACAACCTTTTAGTCACCGGATTCCAAACCTTGTATCATTTCACACCAATGTTGTAGCTAATCAAGATACATTTTATAGCTTTATTCTCCAGCTTAGATCTTTTCTCATTCGATACATGAACATATGCTTCACAGCTAAAGACTCTTACATGTCCTAAAGAGGGCTTCTTACCGGACCAAGTTGTCATAGGAATTTTATCAACAAGTGTCGAAGAGGGAGATCGATTTGGTAAATAACATGTTGTAGCCACAGCCTCAACACAAAACTTTTGCTCCAAACCAACATTGCTACTCAAAAATGCTTCTTTCCTTTTTCATCAGCATCTTGTTCAACCTTTCAGCAACTCTATTTTTTTGGAAAGTGTAAGGTGTATTTTTATGCCTTTTAATTCCATGGTCTTTGTAGTACCTTTCAAAATCTGCAGAACAAAACTCATCATTGTTATCTATCCTCTAGCATTTAATTTTTCTAATAGTTTGATTTTCTACCAAGTTTTTAAACTCTTTAAACCGACTGAACACTTTTGATTTACTTTTTTAAAAGTACACAAATACCCTTCTTGAATAATCATCAATAAAAGAAACATAATATCTTGATTTCGACAACAAAGGAAAATTTACTAGACCAAAAACATCAAAGTGAATATAATCTAGAACACTAGAAGATTTATGAGGACTAGAATAAAATGAAACACGATGTTATTTTCCATATATACAATGTTCGTAAAAATCGAACACAAGGTTACAATCATCAAGCCCTTCAACCAAGTTTTTGTTTTTCAAAGCTTTTAAGCCTTTCTCACCAATGTGGTTGAGCCTTTGATGCTAGAGCATGGTCTTTTCTGCAAGTTTCACCTCCAAAGAATTTTCCCCCAGTGGAACTTTAGTCTCCTTCTCTACTCAAGCAACCTTGCTTGACTTTTCAGAGACACTATTGCATTGAACAACATGTGCATCCAACTTGAACATAAGACCAATTCGAGTACCTCTAGCTAGCACCATTGAGCCTCTTGTCATTTTGTAGCCATTGTTCAAAAAAGAAACTTGTACGCTAGCATCATTCAGCTTGCTTACAAAAAGTAAATTTTGAGCCAAACCTGGTATATGCATTATGCCATCAATCCCTTTGATCCTTCCATCAAGAAATTGAATTTTGACTCTTCCATGTCCAACGATTTCCAGAGATGAATCACTTGCCAGATACACCTTTCCACCAACATACTTTTCATATTTCTTAAACAAATATTTGTGAGATGTCATGTGAAAAGATGCACCTGACTCAATCAGCCATACATCATCTGATGCCTGAGTCACCAAGGCTACAATGAAGGAATTTGCTTCGCTCTGAGAAGAATCATTATCTGAAGAATTATTTTTCTTCTTCTTTTTCTCCTCTTTGCAATCTTTACAAACATGACCAAGCTTCCCACAATTCCAACATTTCACCTTGGACTTCTTGCCAAGAGGCTTGATCTCCCTTCAAATTTTGATCTTGACTTCTTGTCCTTCTTCTTGCCTTTCTCCTTTGCTCTGCCTCAAACAACAAGATTCTCCTTTTCCATCTTATAAGATTTCCTTCACATCTCTTTTGACAACAATGAAGCAGCCACATCTTCCATCTTGAAAGTGGTTGTCGTGCTCCCATTATCCATCACTAAATGATCCCAAGAGATGGGAAAAGAACACAACAAGTGCATACAATGATCCTCATCATCTATCTTTACTCATATAGATGTTAACTAAGCAATGAGCATATTGAACCTATTTAGATGATCAGCCATAGATGCCCCTTCCTCCATCTTCAAAGAGTACAACTTCTTCCTTAAGAATAGCTTATTCACCAAGGACTTGCCTTGATAAATATCACCAAGCTTCTTCCACAAAGAAGATGTAAACTTCTCTTCATGAACATTCAAGAGAATGGAGTTTGCTAAAGAGAGTCTTATCAACCCTTTGGATTTCCTGTCTACGAGATCCCACTTTTCTTGCTTCATGCCTAAAGGTTTATTCCCAAACACAACAATCCAGAGATCTCTATCTACCAGCAGGTCTTCCATTTTGAGTTTCCACAACTCAAAATTTCCACCATTGAATTTCTCAATTTCAATCTTCCTTGATGTGCTTGTTATCTTAATCTACAAATGAAATTACAAAACTCCTCTACAAGATTCCCACTTTAGAATTGACATAAAAACCCATCCAACCCACAAGGATAACACAACTAGTCAAGCTCTGGTACCACTTGTAAGGAAAGCTGAGGTGCAAAAACACTTTCCTAATGCAAATTCTAAGAAGATCATGAAGATTTAAGGTTCAAATTTCAATTATAGTATGTTAAACATGCACATTACCAAGAATAGATAAGAAAAAAAAAAGACAACACAAAGTAGACACCAGTATTTAACATGGGAAAACCCTTATGGGAGAAAAACCCACCACACCAAGCAAAACACTTTGAATTATAGTAAACAAAGTTCACATACAGAGTTACAATTTATGCTTCTCAAATGTCAAATTACAATCTCAATTCAGGTAGCATAAGATTTAATCAATCTTGTTCTCACACCGAACACTACTCTCTCAGAGATCATAGTTGCAATTTCATATTACATTACAACCTTTTCTAAAGAGAACACCAACCGTTCTACATCCCAGGCCATCCCATAAACCAACTGTCACACACAGTTACCATATCATGCCATCGATGAGACAACCTCCAATCCCTCACTGATCGACTTGAGTCACATCGATACGTGTTATTCACAAAACATCATCGAGCAGATTCAACATGTTGATGAGAGATCTTAGCATCTCCTACCGATCCACTAAGGTCTCATCAATATCGGTTTTACCAAATATCGTCATATCGATGAGACAACAAGTTGTCTCTCACTGATATGGGGATGTCATACCAATGAAGGTCACACCTCTTGATGTGGTCCCTACTTCCCAGTCAGCATGCCTTGAACCACCTATCGCTATCCACCTGATAGCTTGGGTCCCACCACAGATCATCGTCATGACAACCTTTGTCTAAGAGATATTCGCAAAAGTGTCATTGAGCACCCCAAGTTTCACTAATGAGAACTGTCAAGGCTTGTTTAGGAATGTCTAAGAGACTTCCACCAAAGTCACACCAAGTAGCTGATGTCAAATCGACAAGACCGGTCAAGACTTCTTTCGAATGTTGATGAGACATTTCACAATGTCTCACCAACCACCCATTATCACATCGAAAAATGTCTTATGGATTAACATGAGCATGTCGAGGAGACATTGCCTAAGGTGCCAGTGATGGAGCAAATTCTTGCCAACGATGCCACCTCAAGAGATTTTAGTTTGTCGGTGAGACAATGAAAGAACTCACACCAATAGAGGGATCTCTCACTGACAAGGGAAACTGCCAACACCACAAGCTCAGACCATCATGCAAAATCCATATGAGGTCACACTGACAATGAATTGTCTTGCCGATAAAGACCAATTGAACACTGTTTTCTGCCATTAGTCATGCCAGTAAGCTAAGGCATAATTCCAACACATACATATACACATACATATGTATATATATATATATACATATATGTATTAATGCAGTTTCAATCTATAGAGAGTAGAAATTGTGCCAGATAGAAGGATATTATGCTTTATCTATTTGGTCCAAAAAACCAATGTAAAATGTGCAACATCGAAGAACAAAAGAATATTAGCCCATGTCTGTGTGTTGTGGAAGGTAAACTGTGAAATGTAATATGCAAGAAAATTTTCTACTCTCAACTCCTAAGGTGCAACAATCTTGCACTGTCCAAGCCAATTCTGCTGCTTCAACATCTAATTAGAAATAGTGTTTCAAGGTCCATGGAAACTACGCTTTACCAAATTCTTGCATTAAAATTGTGTTTACAAAATAATAGTTTTACTTGATGTGATTTAAAACATAAGCATAGCACTCTAATATAAACTTTGGTGATTGATTACTAGTTACTCGAATAGAGTAGCAATGACCAATATAGATGCCTAGATAGCCACAGAGGTTTCCAATTTTGTGAAGCTGGCCAATTTCTATAGTCTCTACTTTCTAACCATGAACACCATCCTTCCAAAGGTTTCTTCTTTATCGCATTTGATTCCTGTAACAAAATAAGGTGCATTGCAAACAATTGGAAGCAAATTATCAAGTGCTTTCATGTATAACTGCAACTATAAGTGAAATATTCATTGAAATATGCAATTACCAACTATACAAAATATCTTTCTTTAATGACACTGTAATAATAGAGAAGCAAAACATAGCAATAATGGATAAAGCATAAATCAGGACAAGCCAAAAGTGCAAAAAGAATATAGTTGCAAGGAATAGCATGAGAAAACAAGCTTGATGCATGACTATAACAGTAATCTAGTAGATTTTCAATGTTTAACTAGAATAATTTTCTTGAGGGAAGAATAGGTTGTGATTATATAAAATACGAATAAAAAATAGAGTGAACTTACAAATTTAGACCATAGCATGTTATAAACTTGACTTGCTATGTACTCACATATGCAACAAATGGTTTGAGTAACAACCGCCACTTGAAAAGAACAAGTCACCTATCAATATTAATAATAAATAGAAAATTTGTATAACAAAGCATTCCAATTTCCAATGCCCAACTTTACCACCGGTTTTAGAGAAAGCATGTGAAATACTATGAACAATGCCACCTATCCACACAAACACTTAGAAATGAAAACACATGTATAGAAGCAAAACATTAGCAATACATAAGCCTATTTTATTTCACTATGTGGCATCTGGTTTTTGCAATGCTTACTAGTGTGTGCACCATTATTTTTGGCCAAATTCTACCTATTAAAATGGTGCATCAGGAATCGTGCTGATAAAATATATATGGGTAAACCCACAAAGGTGTTTTACAATTTGAATGAGGAAGGAAAACTTGTAAAAAATGACCCCATGGAAAAATTTTACATTCTGGGAGTTTGAATGAACTAGATGGTTCAAACAAACCAAAAAATGGTTCACTCAAACTAGGGTTCGAGTGAACCCATTAAATGCATGAACAAAAAAAATTAAAATGAAAAACACTTTATGGGAGGGGGTTTGAATGAACCCTAGTTCACTCAAACCCCCCATTTCCCTGATTTTTGACCTTCTTCACAAAAAAACCTAAATTTTTGCACTTCAGAGCTTGGTTTGAACATGAAAATGGGGGAGACTTCACAAACCCAACTGGAATCAGGTAGTCCTTAGAACGAGCTATCCAACAAATATAATTTTAATATGTTTTAGTTTTATTATGTATTTGTTTTTTTAGTTTTATTAAACAAAATTTTCACCAAAAATCAAGCTCTTTGTTCTACACATGTGCAAAAATAGTAGATTATAAAAAAAAAAATTGAAAAATATGAGTGCACCAGATATTAAAGTCCTTGATCCAACCAAAAAAAAGAATTTTGATACATACAAAATAAGTTATGTGTTATACAATCAAGCGCTATGTCTGAATTGTAATTGGTTTGACTTTGAAACTTGATTAAAGAAAAAATATTCAATAAAAAACTATCTAACCAAGTGGAAGCACTAGATATCGGAGTTACAAATCTAAATTCGAAAGAATTAGAATTTTATCCTTCATGGAAAAAAAGTTATTCATTATATGGTGAGTGTCACTTTTTAAAAATGTTATTTTTTGAAAAAAACTAGTTTTCAAGGGAGATGGAAAAAGAAGTGCAATCTGATTCCAAAAATTTTGAAACAAATATATTTAGAATCTACAGACAAAATGTCACGAAACTCTAGTTTGCATCATCTTCAAATTCCTCACGGTTTAGCCGCTATAGGTGCCCGAAAGTGAAGATTTAGTTAAAAAAAAATATTTCAGTGTCTAGTTTGGCCAAAAATTATAAACCACTATTGTGGGATCACCCATATCGCTATGCTTGTGTTTTGAGAATTAATTTATTAAAAGTGAATTATTGATTTTTTTTGTAATTTTCTCATTGGTTGCTATCTTTTTCATCATGCTTTTGTCATTTTGTAATTTATTTATTTAATTATTGTAACGAACTTTGCTATTGGAAATATTTCATGAGTTTTTTGGTATAGTCGTGTCTTCACACTGACTGTTTTTGGCACCGCATAGCTTTTTAAGAACTTCATTTACATTCACTATTTGTGAAATTTCATTTATTGAGAGCAGACTAAAGTGTAGGCATCATTACTCACTTATGGTGTGAAGGTTTAAGTCTGACGAGCAAAGTATTATTTGCGATTACATGCATGATGCACATGCATCAAAACATCCATGGTAAATCAGACATATCTTGAATAGATTGACATCATTCAATGTTTATCACTCTTTCATGAATACATAATTAATTTGGATTGGAAAAATAGAAAACGATGACCAAAATATCAAAAGCTAATGATGAAATTGCAAAAATAGAGATTAATCCATAAGAACACTGATCGATATGAAACAACAAAGATTAAACCATTGCACAAGTGTAAAAAATTATTCAGAGGGTGAAATTTGTGTCTGTTGAGAAGGTTTATGTCTATTGTATTGGAAGTGAAAAATGACCCACTTGTAAGTTCCTATATCTTTTACATTGTCATTCTATAGTTTTTTAAATCTCTGCATTTTATGGCTTAATGTCTATTATTTGTTGATCTACGCATTTTATGGGTTAATGTCTACTCTTCCTTGTCTTTGAGTGCTTTTATGGATAAGTCTTTGTTGTTGACTATAAGACTTAACACCATAATTCATTAATTCCATGTTCTTTGTTGACCATGACAATGTTTTATTTCATACCTTTCTAATGTTCTTTGATATAGTCATGTCCTGGCATCAAATATTCATCTCAATGTGTGGTGTCTTAACAAGGACATTTAGTATTCCCTAGTCACTAATTTTCATTTATTGTCAGTGGATTGAAGTGCAGTCAACATTAATGGATTCTACTGTCAACTTTTAAGACTGTTGAGCAAAGGATTATTTGCATCACCTAATCCTTTGCACTAATTATTTAATGACAATGAAATATGTCAAAAAAGCAAGGATTTGTAATTTCCTATATCTTTTACTTTGTCTTCTCTGCATTGTCTAATCATTTGCTTAGATTGTTTGATGAGATTGAAACTGGTTTCTTTTGACTTTGAAAGTTGCTATATCTTTTACACTGTCATTTCATTTTTATTTTTTTCCCTCTTATGGGTCAATCTTTGTTTATCCTTATCATTGCATGCTTTTATCGATTATTCTCTATTTTTTAGTTAAAGACTTAACACCATAATTCATTAATGTTGACTTCTCTGTTTGCCATGATTTAGAATGGAAGTAAGTGTTTCTCTGCATGCATGCATGCCAGCTGCACTTCACTCTATTAGATGAAAAAGATAATTGTTTCTATTGGAAATATAGTTATGTGTTTGTATGGGTCCAAGGATTTTGTTACAGACATTAAACCATAAAAACATTCAACAATAGCGAAGAACAAAAATATTAAAAATAGGAGATTTGTGTTTATTGAAAGCTAAAAAGGAGGCATTTGTAAATTGCTATATCTTTTACACCGTCATTATATGAGTGCATATATGGGTTAGTCTATGTTGTTTAGTTAAAGACTTAACACCATAATTCACTAGTGTTGACTTCTATGTTGCTCATGAATAAGAATGGAACTAATATTTTCTATGCATGTATGCATTCCAACTGCACTAGAATCTATTAAATGAAAATGAAAATCAGATCTAAGTAAGTGGAAATGTTTGGCTATAAATTCATTAAATCTATGTTTGTTGAGAGGGTTTATGTCTATCATATTGGGAGCAAAAATTGAGGTGTTTCTAAGTTTGTATGTCTTTTACAGTATCATTTTATAGTTTTTTACGTATTTACATTTTATGGGTTACTGTTTATTATTTGTTGTTGTGTGCATTTATATGTTAAGGTTTATTCTTGGCTATCCTTGACTGTTTTTATAGGTTAGTGTTTGTTGTTGAGTTAACTTGACTTAACACACTAATTCATTAATGTCAATTTGTCTACTGGCCATGATTAAGAATGGAAGTAATCATTTCTTTGCACACATGCGTGCCAGCTGCACTTGAATCGATTGGATGAAAATGAGAATTGTTCGTATTATTTGCATTGTTTTCTCATTTTCTTAGCTTGTTTGTGTCTCTTTGCATTTTTTTGTCATTCACTCTGATTGTTTGAAGAGGGTGAAATCTATACCTATTGAGAAGGTTTATATATAACGTGTTAGAAGTGATAAACGAGGCATTTATAAGTTCCTATATGTTTTACAGTGTTGTATTATAGTTTATATTTTTTTGCAAATTTTCCATTCAATCCAAATTAATTGTATGTCCATGAAACGGGAAAATTCATTAAAAAATGTCTACCTATTCAAGATATACCTAATGCTCTGTCTATTTCTTGATCCATGGACATCATGCACATGTTCAAGAAATCACTATGGATATCTTTGGTGGGTAAGTTGCATTGTTGATAATATTTGACATGTGTGATTAGAAATTGGAATACATACTTAAACATATTTTATTTACTATTAATATCAATAGGTTCCTTGATAATAGAACCAATAGCTTACTGATATAAGGAAATCAACAAATGTAGCTAGAAAACTCAAAAATTACTTGAAGCAAATAGGATTTTGATGCTTGTGATTCTAGCTACCTGTTTGAAATGCAGGTTTCCAACATTTGAAGAAGCAACATCAATGGCCAAATTCATGTGAGCAAGGGAAATATGTCCCATAGCATATAGCACTGCTATAACTATGACTGCAAAACTAGCAACATCAACTTCATTAGAGAGCATTAAACAAGGACATGTCCATGACACGTAATAAATATGAATTATGTTCAAATCACAGGATATGATCCCAAATAAAGCTAAATTGTAATCTAATATTGAATCTATGCATTCAGAAAAGGTACAAATCCTTATTTGATAGACTATAGATTTGTAATACTATATCCATAATCTTGTAAAAAGAAAAAGAATACTAAATGAGCAAAAATGGAAAAAGTCACTGCATTGTTCATTGTAGCTTTAATCTTAATATCCATACCTCACATGATTCAAGGAACATTTTAAAATTAATATATAAGACAAAATAATTAAAATGTTACTCACATGTCATTTGAACTTTGCAATGCTTATCTCTACTTCCTCATCAGTGGACATTGTCACAGGTGCAAATTCCTATGCAATTTCAGTTTCTCTATCTATGACCAGCTTCAAAACCGGTTTGAAGACAAGATCACAAACATATACTAAAATGCATTAAGTAGAAGAGTTAAGCCTGTAAAAGGAAATGGCATTGTGATTTACCTGGACAACAATTTATTATGCCTATCAACCATAGAGTGGAAGTAATAGTTAGATATTCGATCAATATATTTAATTGGCAATACTTATTTTTTATCCTAAAATTAACAAATTCTAAACCCATGTGAGCTTTTGATTTACTATTGGACAAAAGTAAAAACCAATCCATTTGATTGGTAGTGTATTTGGTATAGCAACAAGACTAGAACCAAAGAAAAACATAAACCAAATACAAAATAACGTAGGCTATGTAAATGTGATGCATTACATATGGGGAAAGAAACGTGTAGCACAATTCCAAAAACTTATGAAATGAATGTCATTGTAGCAAAAGCTAAGTTGCAAGCACATATGATTGACTTGAAAATTTTAGAAGATCAAGAACTTTAGATACTTGGTGTCGATGTAATTGTTAAAGCTATTAGAACAATCATTGTGCAGTAAATATTATGTTCTCTTTCTTTCACATCTCATGTCATACTATTCACAAATGCATAAACTGGTTTGGAGCATACCTCTCCACATTGTTGTAGCAATATATCAATTTTTATAGCGGAGGTAAGATGCCAAATAATGAACAGTTGACAAAGATTCCTACAAAATCGATGACAACTGGAAAACACACTGTGTCATGCTTCTAAATAAATCAGTGTTGAACATTATGCATATATGTGACATGTGGTTATAGACAACATACATTCTGCAACAATTCTATCTAACAACTTGTGAAACTATCTGCCATATAGTTTTTTTGTTTCAACAACTAATACTATCCAGTATTTGTTTCATGCACATATGCATAAATAATAGGTTGATACCTTCACCCACACACACACACGCACACATATATGTAGACATATATATATATATGCATATATATGTACACATACACACACATATATATACATACATACATACATATGTATACATACATACATATGCATACACATGTATATATGTAGATATAGATATATATACATACATACATATATACATCTACATATATGTGTGTGTGTGTGTGCACGTCCATATATACATACACATATATAAACACATACATATATTTTTATACATATATATAAACACACACATATACATGTATGTATACACATTGATATATATATATATATATAAATTTATATACATCCATATACATATACATGTAATAAACAACACAAGTAATCTTTTGCTTGATAGGCTCAAAGCTCAACACCATAATCCATTAATGCCAACTGCACTTGCATCTATTCACAATAAATGAAAATTAGATCTTAATAAGTGCAAAATGCAGAACACACATATATATATAAACATATATGTATACATACATTCATATATATACACATATATACATATATATATGCACACACACACATATATATATGTACATGTATATATATATGTATACAAAATTATGGATATATACACATATGTATATGTATGTGTATACACACACAGATATATATGTATATATATATACATTTAAATACATACATATATGTATCTATGCATACTTATATATATGGACAAGATCCTTTTTTCTTGACAACCATAAAGATTAACACCATAATCTATTATTGGTAACTACACTTGAACCTACTTATGATAAGTGAAAATCAAGTCAAAATAAATGCAAAATATGACCATACATGTGCACAGAAACATTTACAGCAAGGACACATGCATAGAAAAAAATCATTAGAAAATGATAAAAAAATTCTTCCATTGCTCCCAATAATAAATTGCAATTGTGAAATTGCACATGAGCAAACAAAACACCAATAGCCAATGACAAAATTGTCAAAAAGAAAACACAAACTTCATTTTAACAGTTCCAAATAAACATCTTTGAAAGAATTCTTATCTGTATAAGATATCCATGAAATATATGGATTGAAACATCAATGGTACATCAGATATAGCTTGTACAGATAGACATCTTTCAATGTCTACCACTATTTCATTACAAACAATTAATTTGGACTAAAAAAATACAAATTGCAAAATAATAGTGTAAGCTTCATTGCAAGACTTCCAGCATCAAAACATCCACACTACATCAAACTATCACTGAAGCATTAAGAGTGAATAAGGAAATTGCAAAAAACAAGGATCAACTAATAAAAACACTCACTGATAAGAAACACGACAGATTAAATCATTATGGAGATGTAAAAAACTATGAAATCACAGTGTAAAAGATATAGGAACTTACAAGCGCCTCCTTTCTCACTCCCAACACAATAGATACAAACACTCTCAACAGACAAACATTTCACCCTCATCAAACAATCTAAGCAAATGAATAGTCCAATAGGCTTAAAACTTCACACCATAAACCATTAACGATTGTTGCACTTCAGTCTATTCATAATAAATGAAAATTAGCAAATAGTAACATACACACACACACATATATGTATACATACATACATACATACATACATACATACATACATACATATATAAACACATACATATGTACACATACATACATATATACACACACATATATATACATGTATATATAAATATATATACATACATATGTATGTATGCATACACACATTTATGCACATATACATATATATATATGTATGTATATATACTCATATGTATATACATATACATATATATATGTATGTCTATATACTAAACAACATAAATAATCTTTTTCTTGACAGACTCAAAACTCAACACCATAATCCATTAATGGCGACTGTACTTGAATCTATTCACAATAAACAAAAATCAGATCTAGGTAAATGAAAAATGTAGAACACACATTCATACATATATACACATATTTATATGTACATAAAGATATATATACATACACACACACACACATGTGTGTGTGTATATTTATATGCACATATATACTAATATATACTTATATATATGTATATTTTTTATATGTCTTTGCAATTTCCTCATTAGCTTTTGATATTTTGGTCATGGTTCTATATTTTTCCAATCCAAATTAGTTATCTATTCATGGAACAATGATAGACATTGAAGGATTTCTATCTATTCAAGATGTGTTTGATTTACCATGCATGTTTTGATGTATGTGCATCATGCATGCAATCTGAGCAACTAAATAAACAACACAAATAATGTTTTGCTCGAAAGGCTTACAAATTTACAACATAAGCCACTAATGACACTTGCACTTCAGTTTATTCACAATAAATGAAAATTCGCAAATATTAAATGAAAATACATTTCCTAAAACTCCACACGTCGCTAGAAGCAGTGGGTTGCAAGACATGATAGGACCCAAAACTCATGAAATATTTCCAATAGAAAATTTTGTTATAATAATTAAATAAATTATAAAATGGTAAAACCACAACGAAAATACCACTAGCCAATGAGACAATTGCAAAAAGAATCAATAATTTTCTTTTAATAAATTAATCTCCAAAACATCGGCATATCAATATATATATTTTAACCGCATGATTTCCAATGCACCATTTTAATAGGAAACATTCTGTTGAAATGAAATCTCAAATAGTAAATGTAGATGTATTGCTTATAACACCACGCATCGCCAGAAACAGCGGCTACGAGGACAGGACTATACCAAAAAAATCATTTAAATATTTCCAATAGCAAAGCTTGCTAAATTCATTACAATAATTAAATAAATTAAAAAAATGAAAAAACCATGATGAAAATACCACCAGCTAATGAGGAAATTGCAAAAAAAAATTAATAATTTGCTTTTAATAAATTATTCCCTAAAACATCAGTATAGTGACACAAATATTTAACTAGCACAATTCCTGATGCACCATTTTAATAGGCAACATTCAGCTGAAAACATTAGTCTCTCACCTATAAAGTAGGGACTGAGAATGCAAACACATTTGTTACAACATGCATACCAATAGGATAGTTCTAAACCCTCCCAACAACCATAGAATGTACACTGACAAGTTTTGCACTTTTACTTAAGACAATAATAACAATGAAAGTTTGAAGATGGTTGTAATTGTGAAGAGATGGATGTCAAATTTATAGAAAAATTTCACAAGACAAATAGATGAGATTGAATAGAAGATCAACAAATGAGATTGAGTGAGAGAATGTGCAAAGGAAAGTCGATCATTCAAAAAATGGAAAATGTAAGAAGGATGGAAAAGAAAAAATGAATGAGAAAATGGAAATATGTAAAAGATGAGTAGAAAGCACAATGGAAAGTGGAAAACACAACTGATACAAAGAGACAATCAAGTGAAAGAAAGGGTCAGTCAAGTGAAAAAGGAAATAAATAAATTGAAGAGTTAACTGAAAAAAATAAAAGAGAATAAAAAATTTAAGTAAAGAGAAAATTGTCTCAGAAAAATTAAGAAAATTTTTAATCAGTTCTTGCCCCTACACAAACAGGATTATGATGTGCCCTCAAGAGATTCAGTGAGAAATTGATGCAAATTTACCAATAAGATGATTTAATGCATCTATATAGAACAAATATTAGCTACAAGCCAAGATTAGTAAGAACGAAAGAACAATTATTTCGATCAATATCAGATGTGGACAAGATTACTTGATTAGAATAGAATGGCTAGAAAAAAAGGTTAGTGACAAGGGAGGAATATTTAGTAATGTGAATGGATGAAGAAAGAAGAAGTGATGAGCATATCATCATAAGCCTTAACAAGTGCACATTTATCAACATCGGGCATTTTTATTTTGCAAATAGATGACATACACTAAGGTATTAAAAAACTATGGTATGAAATGTTATCACTTTGCATAGACTAAACACATTGCAAACAACAAGTGTCATAACTCTTTTACTGAACAATAGACATGAACCTATTCAAGAATTCAATGATAAGGAACCATAGAGATTAATCCATTAGAGGGACATGAAAAAAATATGAAATGATAGTGTAAAACATACAGGAACTTTCAAACACGTTCTTTTTTTACAGCTTTTTTTATGATGATCAAATTTGTGTCTGTAGGAACAATGGAGATTAACCCATTAGAGGGACATAAAAAAAAATGACAGTGTAATTAAATTATAGGAACTTCCAAAGGTGTCCTTTTATGACAGATTGATTGATGAGGATCAAATCCATGCCTCTTGACAACCTTAAAACTTGACACCAAAATCCATTAATCAATGAAAATTAGGCATTAAAAAATGCTAAATGCCCTCATTAGAAAGGCATGTGTCGACAAAAACACTTGGTATATCAAAGAGCATTAAAAACCCATGTAATATTTCCAACACGAACAAAACATTGGCAATTGACAAATTGATTTAATACCAAGGCATTTTGCACCTATTTAGACCTAATTCTCATTATCATTTAATAGATTGAAGTGCAGCTACCATGCATGTGTGCATATAAAAGATTAGTTCCATTCTTAATCATGACCAACACAAAACTCAACGTTAATGAATCATCGTGTTAAGTCTTAAACTCAAAAACAAATACTAACCCATAAAAAACAATAAACAATAGACATTAACCCATAAAATGCAAAGATATTAAAAACTATAAAATGAGACTGCAAACAACACAAATGAATAAACAATGGTAGAAAATAAATAAACAACGCAAATAATCCACATTACGAATTGATAAAATGATTTTATACTGAGACATTTTGCACTTATGCAGACTTAATTTTCACTTTCATTTAACATACAAATTTATTGGAAAAGTAGCTTGTATTCTTGAGAACAAGGTGCTTGAAGTTGAACTATCAAATGCAAACTAAAAATGGTGAAGTGTTGATGTCAACATTGATGGTAAATCATGCATATTGATTCATGCAGCACCATCTTAAAAGTGAAGAGACACAACATGAATGATCAATGATGGAATGAGTGACCAAAATAATTTTTGAATTCATTCCAGAGTTATAAAAGCAAGTAGAAATTAAAAAAACCATGACTGGGGCAGCTGGCTGCATGATTTATTTATTTTATTGCAGTCAATATCTTTCCAAGACAAAATATGTTAGACCAACTTTATAGCTATTTTCATTGATAGATTAAATAATAGATTTCACTCATTTTATCCAGTACATTATATTGGGTGTCAACTCATTTGGAAAATATGATTATTCAATTACTGTGTATTTTGAAGAGCCTATGTTTTGTCATTTACCAACAAGAAGGGGAGTTGTTTCAATTGGAAAAGAGAGACCATTCATATTCTATTGGTACTAGCACCCATATTGAACCATTTAAAATTTTGAAACAATAGATGGAAAAAGATAGATTGCACAGAGAATTAGGTCTAAGAAAAATTTAATAAAGAGAAGGAATTGGACACAGCAAGCAGAAATGCCAGTCTTCCTTCAAATGTAGATTTTACCATGGTGAGAAAAGACTACAAAAAAGAGATGAAAAGAGGTAGAAATAAAATACTTCTGACCTAGGAAAAAATTGAAAGAATAAAAACAACCAGTGCACAGTGTGTGTGACAATTGGGTTGCAAGTAAGAACAGTCAACAAAACAATTTTAGAGAGAATAGAAAGACAATGTCATTAAAAAGATAGTCAACCAAGAGAAGAGACAAATGATCGCATATTGATAATGCCAAAGGTTTGGAGACATTACAAACCAAATGTAAAAAGTCACATGATAGAATTAAGGGAATAAATGATATTAAAGATGTCATATAACTGTTGGTAGTGATATAGGGTAGATAAATGAAGGAATAGAAATGAAGAAACACAACATACAGGGCACAAAAGATTTAGTCGAATAAAGTGAAATTGCTTTAGAGATATAGAATCAAACTTGCATGTACAAAATTTTTATTGATAAGATAAAACAAATTTGCTACTAGTATAGTTTGTTAATTTGAGTTGAGGTAAATGGACAAGTGCAACTATCAATTTAATTTATTTAATTTTCTCTTTAAGTCAACACCAATGAACTATAGTGGAAGAGCAAGCATTAACCCATAAAATGCAGAGAACAACAAACAACAAACATTAACCCACAAAATGCAAGCATGTAAAAAACTATAAAATGACACTCTAAAATATATATGAACTTGCAAATGCCTCGTTTCTCACTTCCAACATGATAGACATAAACCCTCTCAACAGCCACAATTTTCACCCTCTTCAAACAATCTGAGCAAATGAGTGAATAACACAAACAGACACAAACAACTTGAGCAAATGAACAAACAACACAAATAATACTTTGCTCGACAGACTTAAAACTTCCATAGCAAATAATACGAACAATTATCATTTTCATTCAATAGATTCAAGTGTAGCTAACATGCATGCGTGTAGAGAAATGATTACTTCCATTCTTAAGGTCATGGCCAGCAGACAAATCAACATTAATGAATTATGGTGTTAAGTCTTTAACTCAACAATATACACTAACCCATAAAAGCACTCAAGGATAGCGAAGAATAGGCCTTAACACATAAAATGCACACAACAACAAACAATAGACATTAACCCATAAAAGGAAAATATACCCAGACATTTTCCACTTACTTAGACGTAATTTTCATTTTCATTTAATAGATACAAGTGCACTTGGCATGCATGCATGCATAGAAAATATTAGTTTCATTCTTAATCATGACCAGCACAAAAGTCAATACTAATGAATTATGGTGTTAAGTCTTTAACTCAACAACAAAGACTAACCCATATATGCACTCAAAAATGACGAATAGTGGGCATTAACCCATAAAATGAAGAGATACAAAAAACTATTAAACGACACTATAAAAGATATAAGAACTTACAAGCGCCTCATTTTTCAATTCCAAAATGCTAGACATAAACCCTCTCAAAAGGAATTGATTTCACCCTCATTGAATAATTCAAGTAAATGAAAAATGAAAATGTAAAAGATTCAAGAACTTACAAACGCCACCTCTATCATTTCCAACACAGTAGATGTAAACCCTCTCAACAGACACAAATTTTAGCCTCATCAAACAACCTGAGCAAATGAACAAACAACACAAACAATACTTTGCTCAAAAAACTTAAAACTTCACACCATAAGCCACTAATAATGCCTGCACTTCAGTCTACTCACAATAAATGAAAATTTGCAAATAGTAAATGCAAACATGTACCGCCCAAAATTTCATGCGTCACTAGAAATAGTAGGTGCCAAGACACAACTATACCAAAAAACTAATGAAATATTTCCAATAGCAAAGTTTGTTATAATAATTAAATAAATTACAAAATGAGAAAACCATGACGAAAATACAAGCAGCAAATGAGAAAATTGCAAAAAAAATCAATAATTTGCTTTCAATAAATTAATCCCCAAAATATCAGCATGTAAATATATATATTTTACTGGCACCATTTTAATAGGCAACATTCTGCCGAAATGAAAAATTCAAAAATAGTAAATGCAAATGTACTGCTTAAAACGCCACGTGTCACCAAAGATAGTGGTTGCAAAGACACAACTACACCAAAAAACTCATAAAAAAATTTCAGTACCAAAGTTCGTTAGAATAATTAAATAAATTATAAAATGTCAAAACCACGACGAAAATATCACCAGCCAATGAGAAAATTGCAAAAAAAATCAATAATTTTCTTTTAATAAATTAATCTCCAAAACATCAGCATAGCGATATATATATTTTAACCACACGATTTTTGATGCACCATTTTAATAGGCAACATTTTGTTGAAATGAAAATTTGCAAATAGTAAATGCAAATGTACTGCTTAAAACACCACGCGTCATCAGAAACAACGGCTGCAAAAACAGGGCCATTCCAAAACACTCATGAAATATTTCCAATAGCAAAGTTCACTACAATAATTAAAAAATAAATTACAAAATGACGAAACCATGACGAAAATACCACCAGCCAATGAGGAAATTGTAAAAAAAAAATCAAATAATTGCTTTTAATAAATTAATCCCTGAAACATCAGCATAGCGATACAAATATTTCACCTACAGATTCCTAATGCACCATTTTAATAGGCAACATTCATCCAAAAACATTTGTCTCTCTTCTATAAGACAAAGACTAAAAAATCAAATGGAAAGATTTTTTTTCTAAATTAGTTTTCCTCTATGACAAGATTTTAAATTTTTATTAAAGATCCACGTGAAAACCTTCGAAGATAGGGTGGGACATCTCTCCCTTATTATTAGTACTTTTGGCAGGTACCAACAATAATCTTCATACAATAAGATTTGCCTAAACAAAAGTACTAATAATAAATGTGTGATAAACTATTAACGTTTCTGCATTTTATCTTCACGTCACTCACTGACTAACATTTGGACGTTTCTACATTTTATCTTCACGTCACTCCTAAATGATGGTGCCGCACACTGCACGTGGGGTTGTACTCAAATGAATAGGTCTTTTCTTTCCTCTTTTCCCTGATAGTGAAAGCTCATTATTATGATATCAAAAAATAAGTGAAATTTTATGCTACTAACATTATGAGCAATAATTTTTTTCCTTTCCATATGAATAACTAGATGCACATTTAAAACATAACCATTTCAAACTTTCCCATTGCATAACAAAGAATCTTCACGTAACGATTTCATATTACATAATTTCATGATAATATTTCCCATATGCAATTTCTCAATAAGAATAAAGATACATTTTTACATTTATAGCTTCCATGAGCTCAATGATATATATATATATAAACAACATACAATGATCTAGATGTCCCCATTGTTGGTGCATACCTCCTAGATGTTCCCATCACTAGTGCATACATTCTAGGTGTCCCCAAACTGACGCTACATCCTCAAATCCTAGTCGCCAACTGTATGAGGGAGAGCATCACTCAAGCGCTTTTCTGCCAACCATGGACTTACTATGGTCCCTCACACATCTACCTAAGTAGTAAGATGGCCCTACCCTTTGACAAAGATATTGTCTTGGTAACCCCATAATTCTAACCTTCCTGAGCATAGTGTTGTGTCCTACATATATAGGGCTACCATACATTGGTTTCTCTGCCTAGAATACAATCTTGGATAATAATGAACTGACGGTGTAAACAGTGGCTACTTACACTACTTTGGCCAAAGAATTCAACACCTAGTAATTCGAGTGAGAGTCATTTGTCCACCCACCCTTAAGCTCGATTTGTTGTTGACCATAAATATAACACACATTCAATCTAAGGTGATAACATAACAAAATGTTTCAACATGGTAATTCCCTTAACCATGGATTACTCTAACCCAAAGAATATCCAAGTCTATAACAAACTAATTATCAAGGTTACACCCTCTCCCATGGATTACACTAACCCCATGTATAACCAAACTAATCATACATGCACACATACTAGTGTCTAGCTAGGCTAGCCCCTTTCTTGTGGATTTCTCTAACTGGGCAGGAATAAGCATGCTAACCTTTTAAGTTCAAAATGAAATTTTCATAAAAGCACTATAAGATAACAACATATTCCACATCATACATTATCCATATAGACTTAACAAACTAAGTATAGTTATAATAGCATATAAGCCACACATACTTTACATAATATAAATGTATTCCCAAATAATAGGGTTTCACTAATTCGAGACTCAAACAAACAAGCTTATAATGCATTCCCAAAGATTATTCCAATTAAAGGACAAAGTTGTGTCACACTTTATAAAGGAAATGGCCAATGTTGATCCAATTTTTAAACTTGAATCACTAAAAAGTGGCATCTGTTTTGAATTTTTAAATGATGTAAACTAGTAAAATATGTATTTTTTAGTATATTTTATTTTTGTATTTTAAAAAAACAATTAAAAATTATTTTAAACTAGTTTTTAATAAATTGAAACTATAATTTAGTTGCTAATAAAATGTTGAAAAATGAAGTTGCATGGGACGTCAAACTTTTTATGGTAATTTTTTTTTTCTTTCAATTTTTTTTGTGTGTATTTATAACTTGAAATTTTAGTGCATGGATATATTTTTTTCCAATTTTGATAAATATATATTTTAAATAAATATTAAAATGTGTGTGAATAAAAAAATAGTTGTTTTCATTAGACATCAACTTTCATATTAAATATTTATCTAAAATGGAAAAAAAATTATACCATCTTAAAGTAGATTCTTTTATCTAGTGCATCATATTTTTTTCAATTTTTTTTAATAAGTTTTATTATTTTTCCTTGGCATATTAATCAACCTAATATTTTGTGCTGATAACCTACTTTTAGTAAAAATAAAAAATAAAATATAAAAAATAATTAAACAATTAAAATAAATATATTTTTGAAAACTACACTTATCGATCTATAAAAGGGTATTTTTATATTTTTTTAAAAATGTTATTTACATTAGCAGGCGTTATTGAAACTTCAAGTTTTTCAAATAATTTTAGTTTTTTGGTAAATTGGACTCAAAGTGGTGCTCTATATATTTTTAGCCAACAATTTTAGTTGAAAAAGTTGTGGAAGTATCTAACTTAGCTAGAATAAATCTTACTAGATCATATGTTTGACCAAAATTGATTTTTAGTTAGAAATACTTAAATTTAGTTGTGTTGAGAAGTTGGCTGAAATTGTGACACAACTTTGTGCTTTTACAGAGGTTCATATAAGAACAAGCATATCATGCATTCAAAAGGCAATCTTTCCAAACAAAGGAATTATGATCAAATAACCTTTCAAACATAAATAATGGAGGAATAGAAATCAGCATGCCTGGATATAGAGTTCCAACCGATAATGTTGCTTTCTAATCTCAACCTCTACGATCACAAATGCTACTCCTTCTACGTTCAACTAGACTCCAAACTCTAGCCTCCTCTCAAGAATTCTCAACAAACTTAACTCACAAATCATTCTCTTTCACTAGAACTCACACAATAATGCTTGAACAAAAATATAGCAGAATAACAACAAAGAAATCAGATCGAATAGTGTAACAAATGGTAGAGAGAGCACCTCTATATAAACTAAAATTTGAGCTTCCAAAGGATACAAACAAGCTAACAATCATGTCACCTTCCTACTAATATGCAACGAATCAATTGATTAAAATCTTAAATTGCAACACATGACAATCCTCATATTTCCAATGGCTGAGTCGACTTCATTATTTGAGACAACATGACTCTTTTATTGAGTCAAGGGACAATGACACAACTCTACATGTTTCCTATTTAGTTTGCAAGTCGACTACCCTATCAAATCTCTATCATCTATGCTTTGACTAATTTTTATGGTTATCATATTGCTTTTCTAGATTTTGGTGCAAGTTTAAGACTTCTTATTGGTTTCACGCTCTATAGATTTGGTGCCACATATTCATACTTCAGTGCCCTCCAATTTAGCACACTCTAAGACTTATTCAACATTATGAAATTTTCATTCATTCCATTTGCAACATATAAACTGTATTCCTATTTCTATGCGCGATTTATAAGTCTTTATTGACTTATTCTTAGTTTTCTTTAAGCGCAACACTTATGCTTTGGTTATTATTCACATATGTAGTGCTATATTAATGCTCTATCCTTTTGATATATGCAACATTGTAAAATGTGCTATGTTTAATATAATGCGCTTTCTTGATATATATCAAAAATTTAATATATAAAATATATTAAAAATATACATATTTATAATCATGTTCACATGATTATTAAATACATCAATTGTCAATCAATATATATATAAACATATATTAAAATAATCATATATATACATACATATATATGTATATTAATATAAATGTAACCATATACGTATATATATATATATATATATATAACATTATTTTGATATCCATATTTAAACACATATATTCACATACTCATCGATCAATGTATATACACGAAGTGTATATATTTATACATATCACATTTTTCCAATCGACATTCCCATGCATATGGGTTATCTATTCATGAGCATGCATAGGTACATCTACCTATGTATACTCATGCATGCATATAGGCATATGTATGAGTTATCGTAAATATGTACATATATACATATATACACTCTATGTATATGATTCATCGATTAACATATGAATATTAATACACAAAGAAAAACTTACTCTCAACATAAAGACTCATTCACATACCTTATCAAAACATTCATAGAACAAGATCATAACCCAATACAAAACATTCACAAACCCTGACAAAAGGTTACTTACCATTTCTCAAACTATCCTAATCAACTAGATCAACTAAGAAGTGAGTGTGTGTATGCTCAATTATGTTCATTAGGGTTACTAGACCAATTTCTTCTCTTGAGTGATACTCCCCCTCTCTTTTGAAGGTTTGAATATGTTCCTGCATCTAGCTTAGTACATCATAACATTAGTTAGCCGATAACAATACATTCACATGCATCATATATTTTTATCTTCAAAACATTATAAAATATTAACTTGATTAAACATTCATTCATCATATTTCCATCAAGATTCATATAAAACACAATCATAAACATATATATTAAATAATTTTTAACCCAACAAGGTAAAAGTAAATAGGTAATAACACAACGGGGTGTAACATATTCCACTCTTGTAAATCATCATCCCCGATGATTATTAAGAATAAAACATGACCATAACATAAAACATAAAACATCATTGTTTTTCAAGAGTTTCAAAATCTAGCATGACTTGAGGAAAATTTTGCTTCATCTCAGTGCATAGACTTCCCAAGTGGTAAAATCTTTTGCATACTAATCCCACTAGACCTTGCATTGCAAAACCTCTTTGTTATGTAAGTGAAGGTTACATGTTTCAAGCACCTTGAGAGGCTCAATAGTTACCACTCTTGGGTCTTGTACCTATAAATAATTCCAATCAATAACATGGTTATCCCTTGGAATGTACTTCTTAAGGTATGACACATGGAAAACATTGTGCATTTTGGCAAGAGTTGGCAGCAAAGGAATTCTATACGCAACAGGGTTGAATTCCTCAAGAACCTCAAAAGGACCTACATAACATGTAGCTAGTTTGGATGTCTTTCCAAAATTTATAGAACTCTTGTGAGGTTTAACTCTTAACAAAATCTTCTTCCCTACTAAGAAATATCTGGGTACCCGCTTGGCATCTACATAACTCTTCTACCTATCATTAGCTTTTACTAGCTTCTGCAAGTAATGATGCCAACTTGTGCCATTTCAAATAACATTCCTAGTCTAAGGCTTATCATATCTTCTATCTTATTCTAGCTTATAAGAGTTGAAATTCCTGGTCTAAGGCTTATTATATCTTTTATCTTATTCTAGCTTATAAGAGTTCAACACTTTCTACCATACAATGCTTCAAACGGAGCCATCTTGATTGCAAAATGATAAGAGTTGTATGAAAATTCAACCAATGGTAGGTAATCCTCCCACTTGTATTGTTGATCCATGCAATACATCCTCAATAGATCCTCTAACACTTGGTTCACTCTTTCAGTTTGACCATCCGTTTTCGGATGATATGTTGAACTTATGTTCAATTGTGTTCCAAGTGAAGAAAAAATGGTTTGCAAAAACCTACATGTCACACGAGCATCCCTGTGAGAGATAATCTTCTTGAGAATTCCATGCAACCTAAATACCTCTTGAATCAACTTTTGAGCTATAATAGGAGCTCCATCCATTACATTCCCTAGTATAAAGTGACCCACCTTTGTAATCCTATCCACTACTACCAGAATGGCATTGTGCTTATTTCTTGACATTGGAAGACCTTGCACAAAATCCATACTAATGATTTTCCACTTACTTTTTGGAACTTCATGAGGAATACAAAAGACTTGCAAGGTGATGATGCTCTTCCTTCACCCTCTAAAATACTAAGAAACTTGCTACAGATCTTATAGCATCCCTTTCATTCCCTCCCAGAAATATAATGGCTTCATATCAGTCAACATCTTAGTCACTCTAGGATGTCCAAAATATGGTGTGATATGAACTTCTTTCCACACTAAATTCCTTAATTCCATAGAATTAGGAACATAAATTCTCCCTTTAAACCTTAGCAAACCATCAGACTCAAAGTGAAATCCCTCATACCTTGGATCTTGTGGATTATTCACGAGTGCTTTCTTGACTTGCTCATAATATTCATCACCCTTGGACTCTTGCAACACTTGACCCTTGAAATCAGTTTGAATTGATATCATGGAGGAGATATACCTTCTACAACTTAAGGCATCTGCAACCCGATTCTCCTTCCCCTTGATATAATTGATGTTGAAATCATAGTTAGATATCAATTATAACCACCTTCTTTTCCTTGCATTCATATTCAGTTGAGTAAACAAGTACTTTAGATCATGATAATCGGTCTTTAGTTCAAAAGGTTTTCCCAACAAATAGTGTCTCCACATCTATAATACATGAACAATAGTTGCTAATTCCAAATCATGTGAAGCATAATTTTGTTGATAAGGATTTAACTTCCTTGATTCATAGGCTATGAATCACCCATCCTGCATCAACACTCCACCCAAACCTTCTCCTGATGCATCGGTGATGACTATTAAATTACCCCTTTGGATTTGGTACCTTCAATATTGCAGTTGAGGTAAACTTCTCCTTAAGTTGATCAAATGTCGCTTGACATTTCTCCATCCACTCAAACTTGTTCCCTTTTCTTTGTAAGGAGGTACTAAGAAAAGCTATCCTAGAAAAATTTTCAACAAACTTCTAATAATAACTAGCCAGACCCATAAAACTTCTAACTTCCAGCACATTCTTAGGCACTGGCCACTCAAGCATTGCTTTTATTTTATCTAGATCAATCGCAAACCCATTAGTTGAAATCACATGACCCAGATACTATACTTCCTTCTAAAAGAAGTGTTACACCCCATGTGTTATTATCTAATTACTATTACCTAGTTTGGTAAATTGCTTCAATAAATGTGAATGTGTTTTATTTATGAATTCTGATGGAAATATATTGAATGAGTCTTTGATTCAATTAAATGCTTTTATGATTCACTATGTGAAATATATAATATCAATATGACATGTATGTGAGGTATATTATAAATTGATTTGGCTAACTATTGTTATGGTGAACTAAGTTGAATGCAGGAATAGGTTCAAGCCTCTAGAAGAGAGGGGAAGTATCACTTAGGAGAAGAACTTGGTCAGGTAACCTTTAAATTTGGCCTTACTGAGCATTCACACACTCACACCCTAGTTGGTCTTAATTAAGTCAAGTCAGTTTAGGTAATGGTTAAGTGGCCTTTTGTTTTGATTTTGAATGTTTGTATTGAATTTCAATCTTGTTTTATGATCATTTGGAATGAGGGATGTGATGAAGTCTTGAAGTTGTATTGAAGTCCTTTCTTGAGTATTCACTTGTATATCAATGAGATATATGCATTTAATGTATATATATGTCTATATGTGCATGTCTTAGGTAAACTCATACATGTGAGTAAATGCGTGCATGAGTGTATGTAGGTAGACGTACCTACACATGCTCATGGACGGATTACCCATATGCATGGGAATACTGATTGGACTAAAGTGATATATATGTGTGTGTGTGTGTATACATTCCAAGTATATATGACGATCAATAGAATTGTAGGTATGATTGTTTTATAAAGATATTGAAATTGAATTATGTGTATATATATATAGATAGATAGATAGATAGATATATGTAATATATATATATATATATTGATATATAATATATGTATACATATAAATACTTGGTTAGATAAATGTTTATATATATACATATATATATATAATATATGAATAAAATTATTGATATAATTCCCAAGCACATAAGATAGCGTTGATTATTATTGTTAATATTATGAATCAAAGAACATATTGTAACATATGGTGCATAAAGTATGTGGCATAGCTTTTAGTGGAAAGAAGCCAACACATAAATTTTTTAAAGACCAATTCAAAATAGCGAGCAAGCACATATAAGTTAATATTGTTGTGTAAATTTTTAGAATGTAGTAAATGTTGTTTAAGAAACCTGTGGATTATGTCAAAGTCACACTATGAAGGTGGTGCCAAAAGTAAAGAGGTGATTCCTAGTGGTTGGAATGTAAAAAGAGTCTTTGATGTTGCAAGGTGTTTCCCTTGGTCTCCTCAATGTGGGCCAGCGCAACGCTCAGGCTTTGTGACATGGTTTAACTACCTCCCATGGATCTTGGATCTTGTATAAATCCAACGGTTGTATCAGGAATTAACAAGTTGATCTTTTGGTGCAATGAAAACCACCAATGTAACAATTGATATCAAAGCCAAGGTCACAAGTTCAAACCCCTCACTTGTGCTAGGGGGATTGTTGCAAGATGTCACCCTTGGTCTCCTCGGTGTGGGCCAACATGGCACTTGGGCTTTGTGACACGGTTTAATCACCTCCTATGGATAGTGGATCTTGTATAAATCCAACAATTGTACTAGGAATTAACAGGCCGATCTTTTGGTGCAACGACAACCACCAATGTAACATTTGAAATGTGCATAAACCTGCATATAGTATTTAGACTTAGTCAAGTGCAAACTTGGCAGCTTTTTATAAAGGAATTCAAATTAGGAAAGTTGTTTTGAGATTGTTGTCTCAAATATCAAGTCAACTCAACCATTTAAATGGTAAGGATTGTCATGTGTTGCAAACCTGTGAGTTAACTTGGTGAGGCATTGCATGAAGTAGAAAGCTGGTAGAAATATTGACTTGTGTGTAGCCTTCGATTGCTCACAAATTAGTATTAATAGAGGTGCCCATTCTACCAATTGTTACACTTATCATTCTGATTATCTTTGTGTTATTCTACTACAAATTTAATGAGAATGAATTGAGAATTGTGAGATAGAGAGAGTTTCTTTTTATTTTATATTGTTTTGTTGAGAGATCTAGAGAGAAGCTAGTAGAGGTATTTGGGTTGTTCATTGTGGAAGTTGCAAGCAATCTTGATCCATTAAGCTAGGAGGGAAGATTATTCAAATTTGGGAGCTTTAAAAAGGCATGTTGATTTCTACTCCCTTGTTATTATGTTGAAAAGTTTATTTATTATGATGTCATGTTGAAAAGATTGTCTTTTAAGTATGTTTGATGTTTGCAAGTATTTTGAAAGATCTTTGATTGTCTCTTGTTTTGAGAAACCTTTCTTTTGGGTTTAAATATATATAATTATTATACTATAAGGTGGTTTATATGTTTGTATACTATTTATACTAGTCGTAGAATGTCAAAACTATATATAGTTTGGCAATGCTCTAGGTGTGTAGCATAAGATAGAGTTGTGTTGTGAAACTTTTTAGCATGTCATTAGATATAAGTTAACAAGAAGGTTATTCCTGGGGTTAGGATAAAGCCATGTGAAAGGGGATAACCTTAGAATGGAATACTGATGATCAATACAAATCAAGCAATTAAATGTGGTGAAATAGAAGACATCACTTAAAGTTACTGGGTGATGAATCTTTAGCCAAAGTAGTGTAGGTAGTCACTTTCTACACTATCAATTCATTGTGTGATCCAATTATATTCTAGGTTGGGAAAATCATATATGAGATAGTAGACATTATGGTAGCTCTATATTTAAAGGACACATCACTGTGCTCAGAAATGACTATTTGAAGGATGAGGTTACCAAACCAATCTCTTCATCGAAGGGTAGGGCAGCCATCTACCAGTTCGGTAGATGTGCAAGGGACTGCAGTTAGTCCATGGTTGGTGGAAAAGCGATTGAGTGATGATTCTCCTCATGCAGTTGGCGGCCAATATTTGGGAGGACATTCTATACCATTTGTATTTCTAGTTCTTGTAAGCTTGTTGAAGAAATGTGTGTAATCATGAGTCCATATATATGAAAATTGTAATATGAAACATTATCTTGAATATATTTATGTAAAGTGATGCAGGAGCATCCAGTGGTGTAAAGGCAATCTTGCATCACCCAAAAAATAGTTAAATTTCAAGTTTCTTGGTTTTCAGATGTTTTTACATTTTTGGATACCCTTTTTTTCATAATGAAATTCCCAATTTACGGTTTTTATTTTCTATTATTGGGTTGAAAGATATTGCAGTTTTAGTTTCCCATATTTGCACATGAAAATCTTCCGAGTTGGATTTGAGGCACTTAGAGCTTCCGGAATGGCCTCAAAACTTGCCAAAATTGGCACGGCAAATTTTGAGCACATTCTTGACTTTGAGACCTTTCCAACGGTTCAAACGGTTCGCGAATCGGAGCCCCGGATCAAAAGTTATGGCCCCGGGAAGTTGGCGCACTTTCTAGAAGATACAATTGCAAATGCTCTTTTAAAATTTGAACTTCATGTTGTAAATTTTTGGCGCCAAACCGCCTAAACTCAAACTTGAATGTTGTTTGGCTCCAAGCTAATGAGAAGCTCTATTTATGGGCAGGTTTCTAATTTTTGGGTAACTTTTTGGGGACAAGCTCGCATATTGCGAAAG
>VDFB02000017.1:550862580-550874613 GCA_007258455.2 Sequoia sempervirens
CAAAAGTTATTGACAATAGCCTTTTCTCTCATGACTCGATAGATGGCGGTGTTCGCATGTCGGGGGGATCCCGCATCACTAAAGTTAATGGATGCCTTGAGCGGTGTAAAGAGAGACCTACGCTGGTAATTCCACCTGAGATGTTAGCTGAAGATATTGATTACTATTCCAGACACTCCTTATACTGCAAATTTTTGGGGATGAGGGTTTCTCCTCAATTTTTGGTGTCTTGGGCCCGACGGACCTGGTCGTCGGAGGGTGAAATGGACATTATGTTGTTGGCTAACAATTACTTTATGGTTACTTTTGACTGCATGGCGGATCGGAACAGGGTCTTTGAGGGTGGTCCCTATTTTTATAACCAAGTGGGGTTGTTTATCAAACCCTGGCATGCGGGTTTCAACCCTTCGGTGGAGCTTCCGAATCGGGTTCCGATTTGGGTCAGACTTCCTCGACTTCCAGTGGAATGTTGTCGTGATGATATCCTGCAACTGATAGCATCTTTGATTGGAAAACCTGTCGGCTCCTCTCAGCAAACGCTGGATAGAAAGGTAATGACTTATGCCCGCATCTGTGTCGAAATTGATTTGGGTAAACCCTTGCCAGACTCTATAGATATGTGTGTAGGCTCTTACTCTTGGGTGCAGTATTTGGATTATGAGACTCTTCCATTCCGTTGTCGTCTGTGTCATGAATATGGTCACTTGCTGCGTCGGTGTCCAAAGGCTAGGCCTGTGGAGCCACCTTCTCCTCAGGTTCCTCGCAACCCTCCTATGACTGACAGGGGGAAGGATCATATCCCTGGTGATGGGGAAGCTGCAGATGGTTTTGTACCTGTCAAGGGGCGCAACAGGAATAGGGGTCAAAAGAGGACCTTGAAAGAGAGACAAGAGGAGGACACTTTTAACAGATTTGAAGTGTTAGATGATCTTAGCCAGCAAGAAGTGAATCCGAGATTGGTAAGCCTTGATCATGGAACTCTGAGTACAGGACAGAATGGTCTAGTCTCTGAGGCTTCCCAGGATGCAATGGATGGTGATGGCTCTCAGATGGTTACGGATCTTCATTTGGGTGTTCTAGCGGAGTCAGTTCCTGTGGCTGAGTTGAGGAAGGTTGGTGGGGATGGGCCTCCTCCGGGGTCAAGTGACGGTGTTGTTATCGGGAGGAGTGGCAAGTCTCCATCTCCTTTGGGTATTCACCAAAAGGACCTAAAAAAAGGGGGGGGAGAGAAATCTTCCAAGCTTGGTCGTAAGAAGGATTTGGAAAAGATTAAATTAACAGGGGAAAACTTGGTGGAGTCGGGGTCGGTCAAGACTCTGGATTCTCATTTCTTGAACTCCCTGAAATGATTGTTTTATCATGGAATGTGAGGGGCTTGAACAGTGGCCCTCGACAAAAAGTTGTTCGCAACTTGATTAGAAGTAATGTTCCTGATGTTCTTTTCCTGCAGGAGACTAAGTTATCGATTGAGGATATGATAGGTATGATGCCCAAGTTATGGGGGAGCGGTGAGTGCCAGTGCGTTGGTGCTCTTGGTTCTGCTGGGGGTGTGGCCTGTTTATGGAACCCTCGGAAGGTTCGCCCTATCTGGTGGATGTCCTTTAAGTCTTCCATTTCTATGGTGGCTTCTTGGTTTGAAACGGGAGAGTTTGTTCTTTTCTCTAATATTTATGCACCTGTTGATCTTCTTGGCAAACAGTTGCTATGGTCCCATATTGCGTATGTGCGTAGCATGGTCCCTCTTCATCCGTGGATTCTGGCTGGTGACTTCAATGCCATTGCTGAGTTGGCTGAGAAGCGTGGAGGTAATGCAAGGTTGGACCCCTCGGCACTTCTTCTGCAAGAAAACATCTCTGCCTTGAATTTGGTTGACATCAAGCCCAGTAATGGTCGGTTCACTTGGAACAACCGGAGGACAGGGGATAACAGCATTTCAGAAAGGTTGGATCGCTTCCTGGTTTCCTGCTATTGGATTGGTGGCTTGTGGTCCGCTTGCTCCGAAATCTTGGATTGGAGAGGTTCGGATCATTGGCCCATTAAGCTTGCCATTTCTTCTGCTCGTGTGCCTCGTACTCCTTCCTTCAAGTTTCAGCTCATGTGGTTGCGGGACCCTTCTTTACATGCCCATGTGGTGGATTGGTGGAAGGTTGGCAGACCTTCATATGGTACGGCGATGTATACTTTTGCTAAATTACTTCAATTTACCAAATCTCAGCTCAAACGGTGGAATAGACAATGCTTCGGAAATATTTTCCATGATAAGGCTCATGCTCAAGCTGATTTGGATGGCATCACAAGGGTGATCAGGGAAGAGGGAGTGACGGTTGGCTTGCTCCAGGATGAAGCCAGGGCTCTTAAGGTGCTAGAGGAGTGTGAGTTGAGAGAGGAAATATTTTGGAGGCAGAAGGCTAGAATTGAGTGGCTTCAAGAAGGAGATAAAAATACTGCTTTCTTCTTTAACTCGGTAAAAGCCAGGAGGCAAGGTAATTCCATTTCAGTTCTGGTTAATGAAAGAGGGGAGCAGCTCTCTTCTTCTCAGGAAATCTCGAATGAAGCTGTGCAGTATTTTGAATCTTTATTTAGGGAGGATGGGCATGGTGGATCTATTGAGGAGGTTCAGGTTCTTTCCTATATTCCCTCTTTGGTCACAAGGGAAATGAATGAGCATCTCATGGGTGATGTTTCTCTGGAGGAGTTGGAGGCGACTGTGTTCTGGATGAAGAAAGGGAAGGCTCCTGGCCCTGATGGCTTCCCGATTGAATTCTTTCAAGACTTTTGGGATATTATTAAGTTGGACTTATTGGCTGTTGTTCAGGAGTCCCAGAAGAACAACCAGATGTTACGGGCTTTGAATGCTACTTTTCTTGCTCTCATACCTAAATGTGATGAGGCGGATAGGTTAAGTCAATTTAGACCTATTTCCTTGTGCAACGTGATTTACAAAATTATTTCCAAACTGATTGCTGAGAGATTAAAAAAGTGGTTGAAAATGTTGATCTCAGAGGAACAGAGTGGTTTTGTGGAAGGCAGGCAAATTTTGGATGGGGTTGTTATCGCTTCTGAAACCATTCACTCAATGGCCAGCTCCAATGATAAGGCGATGTTCATCAAGTTAGATATGGCTAAGGCCTATGACCGAGTCCGGTGGTCTTTCCTCCAGCGGGTGCTTGGAGCTTTTGGGTTTGGAAATGAATGGATTCAGTGGGTTATGAGTTGTGTTACCTCAGTTTCCTTCTCTGTGTTAACTAATGGGGAGCATTCTAAACTTTTTGGAGCTTCTCGGGGGTTGCGTCAGGGAGATCCCCTTTCTCCGTATTTATTTATTTTTCTTGTGGAAGGTTTGGGGCGTCTGATAAGAAGGAATGTCGACTTGGGTGTTATTCAGGGGTGGCGGTGGGGAGGCGATTTGCCTCTGCAATCCCATTTACAGTTTGTGGATGACACGGCTCTGATGGGTATGGCTACTATTAGGGAAGCTTCCACTTTGCGCAAGGTGTTGGATGTGTATCTTGCTGCCTCGGGTCAACAGATTAATGAGGATAAGTCCTCCATCTTCTTCTTTAACACCCCTGGGCCCATTCAGCGGAGGATTGCCCATATCTTGAGAATTCAAATTGGAGGGCTTCCTTTGATCTATCTTGGTGTGCCTATCTTTGCTGGTAGGCTGCCTAAGGATTCTTGGCAGAATATTCTGGATAAATTTCGGGTGAAAGTTAATCACTGGACTCATAGGTGGCTATCCTTTGCTGGCCGTGTTCAGTTGCTCAAGTCGGTGGTACAGGCTCTTCCCACATACAGATGTATGCTTCAGGTGGCCCCGATGGGATTTCTTAAGGATTTAGACGCTTTAGCCAGGAAATTTCTTTGGGCTGGTAGCTTGTTGTCTTCGAAGTGGAGCCTTGTTAGCTGGGATACTATTTGTAGCCCGCGTCAGTTTGGTGGTCTCGGGTTAAGGCAGTCGTCCTTGACCGGGGAGGCACTGGCTGCCAAATTGTATTGGAGATGGTGTGTGGAGCAGGATCAAATTTGGGCTAGGATCTTATCTCATAAATACTTCCCTGGGGCTGCTTGGCAGGATATTCCCAAATTTCCCTTGGAGGGGAGAGGCTCGATGATTTGGAGTACGCTTAAAACAGGTGTTGCACTTGATAAGGATGGCCTTTTCTGGATATGTAGGGGGGGGTTGTCGGCTCACTTCTGGTCTGATTCTTGGGATGGATTTCCTCCCATTACTTCTCAGTTCCCTAATTTGCTGCTGCTGTGCCAGAGGTTTCTTGTGGCTGGTTGGTCTAGGGTGAGTGATTTTATGGCCTTCTCTGATAATGACCAACTGGTGTTGGCGAGATGGAAGCGACCTGATGAATGGCCGGACGTTGGATTGAATGAAGAATGCACTGAGCTTCATAATATCCTTTCTAGAAGGCGATGCAGCTCCCTTCGGGATGGGGATGTCCTCTCCTGGTCTCCTAATCCTAAGGGGGTCTATTCTGTTGCTTCTGGGTATCAAGTTTTGTTAGCTCGTAAGCTGGAAGGGGTGGAGGTTCCCTGGTGGAGGAGAGTGTGGAATAACTTTTCTTGGCCAAAGTGTAATTGTTTTGTCTGGACCTTAGCCCGGAACAGATGTTTGACGTGGGACAACATTTAGAAGCGAGGATTCCAGGGCCCCTCTATTTGTGTTCTCTGTGGGGGAGGGGAAGAAGAGTCTGCTCATTTGTTCTTTCGTTGCTCCTTTGCTACGCAGCTGTGTGGCATTTCTGGTGGGGAGTGTGGAACAGTCCCTGTGTTCATGCCTCCTCTTTGGTTGACTTTTGGAGCAATTTGGGTAGGCCTCCTTCGGTGGCCTCTTTTTTGCAGGATGTGTGGTATGTGGGGCCTACTTTCATCTTGTGGCAGATTTGGCTTGAGAGAAATCGTAGGATTTTCCGTGGGGAGAAAATGGTTGTGCAGCAAGTTTGGCAAAGAATTTTGGGTATGATTCAGGAAACGGTGGCGGCTAAATGTGATGTTGGGTTTCCCCTGGCGAAAGGGGATGCTATAGTGGTGGATAGATTGGGGATTCAAGGGTCGGCTTTGGCGTATGCTAGTCTTAGGCGTGGTCGGAGCCAGCGGCAAAGGGTTCTTAGGATGGGTAGATGGGTGCCCCCTCCGACTGGCGTCTTGAAGATCAACACAGATGGCTCTTCTCGGGGTAATCCTGGGCCTGCTGGGGTTGGGGGGATTGGCAGAGACTTTAGGGGGTCAACGATCTTCTTCTTTTCTGTTCATGAGGGGGTGCAACCCATTAATTTGATGGAAGGTTTGGCAATCTTATACGCCTTTGAGCGGGCGTTTGCCTTGGGATGGCGCAAGGTTATCTGTGAGTCTGATTCGCAAGTCTTGATAAATTTGCTAAAGGAAAGGAAGTCTTCTGGTGTTCACTGGCAGTTGGCTAGGTTGGTTCAACAGATTTTGCAGATTAGTTCCATGATGGAGATGGTGTCCTTTGTTCACATTATGAGGGAATGGAACAAAGCGGCAGATTGTTTGGCTTGGTGGGCTTCTGAGCATGCTGAGGGTTGGAATGTTGATGAGTTGGGACAAGTTTCTCGGGAACTCCGCCACGACTTGGAGGGGATTCTTTCTGAAGATGGTAATACTAGGGATGCTGAGTGATGTGGATTTTTGGTTCTTGGCTGGTTCTGGTGGCTCTTGGGCTTTGGCCTGTTGATGTGTTGTAATGTTGTTCTCTGATTATTAATAAAGTTTTTACCCCTTTCTTTTTAAAAATATATATATATATCATAAACCTACCCACCAAACTTGGATGCCCTTTTTTTTCATTTTCCACCTTTTTCAAGATGCTTTATGACATGTGTCATAGACTATCATTATTTGGTCAAGGTTCCAAGTTTATTTTGTTACCTCCCTCTTAAATTTTCTTATGTACATCATAAAATACCGTACACACTTACAATATCATATATACTCTTACACATCTAGCATGACATAATTTTCTTACACATTCTTACACACATCTCATATCAAGGAATATACATGGCACAATGGCCAATTTATAAGTGGGACACTCTATTTCTCTTGGGAGCACAACTAATAAATAAATATAATTAAATAATGATGAAAAGTAGTACTTGCAACTCTATGACATACCTAATTGTAACAACGTCAAGGATAAATCACTAATATGATTGCACATTTGGATTCAAAGAAATCTAAGCTAATCATCTCTTAGATTACATTCTCTATGTGCTAGAACAGATAATAAAAATAATCTTCATCATTTGATTTATCAACAATACCCTAAATGGAATCTCTTTCTACTACCTGTAGAGGTGAAATTGTGGCTCCATGACTAGACAAAAAAAATTAAACCAATATGATGGCAATCAACAAAATTTTGAGGATGAGATCAAAAACCTTAGATTCTTTTTCAAGACATTGCCTCATAAATATGACATGAAATCATAATATCAAGTGTAAATAAAAAATAATATAAGAAAATGCATTCTTAGTCTTTAGAACACAATATCAAAGGTAGATTCTTTGTCAATTTATGTTATCATTGTCCCAATTTACACTTCAATCATCAATATCATCCCATTTGGCTCTTAACCCATCCCATATATCTAATTTATTTTATGACCTAGTGTTCCAAGTGTTCCAAGGAATCCACTCCAAATTTACTAGGAAATTAACTAGATACCATTTTCTTCCCAATAGTAATGGTTGAAAGTATATGATAACACTTTTAAGAGTGGGCATTCTTCAAAAATAATATTTTTTGGAATTTCAAGTTTTGAAAGCCCTTGTTGTGAATGACATATAAGGTAATCATTGAGTTACATTTAATCTAAATTTCCTTAATTTCATATTTGAATACATTATAAAGACCTAAAACTAGAAGGCTTAAGATCATGCTTCATTATTCTTTCCAACTTATAAATTTTTCTTGATGCAACTTGGATCAAGGGACTTGAAGAATCTCTTATTACACAACTAGTGCTCGACACTCAAGATTGTGTCTTCAAGCTCCATCAAAATTTAATTAAAAAGATCTAATCAAAAGAAGGGACCACTTGATGCTATTTCTTATATTTGACAAGGATTAAGCTCTTAAAATCCCTTAAACGAGCAATTTTTCATAATAGTATGAAAATCCTAGTTTTTAATTAAAAAGGTAAAGAGGATTTGTGGAAATATTTATATCTAATTTATAGATGTAACATACCATTGTTATACCCATTGTTATACCCATTGTTTTTACTATGTTTTACTCGCAAATGAAAGTTTATGCTACTAACATTATGAGCAATATTTTTTTTTCCTTTCCATATGAATAACTAGATGCACATTTGAAACATAACCATTTCAAACTTTCCCATTTCATAACAAAGTATCATTTCAATAATTCAAGTAACGATTTCACATTACATAATTTCATGATAATATTTCCCATATACAATTTCTCAATAAGAATAAAGATACATGTTTACATTCATAGCTTCCATGAGCTCAATGATATATATATATATATATATATATATATATATAAACAACATACAATGGTCTAGATGTCCCCATTGTTGGTGCATACCTCCTAGATGTTCCCATCACTAGTGCATACATTCTAGGTGTTCCCAAACTGACGCTACATCCTCAAATCCTAGTCACCAACTATATGAAGGAGAGCATCACTCAAGCGCTTTTCTGCCAACCATGGACTTACTACAATCCCTCGCACATCTACCTAACTAGTAAGATGGCCCTACCCTTCTATAAAGAGATTTTCTTGGTAACCCTGTAATCCTAACCTTCCTGAGAATAATGTTGTGTCCTACATATCTAGGGCTACCATACATTGGTTTCTTTTCCTAGAATTCAATCATGGATAACAATGAATTGACAGTGTAAATAGTGGCTACTTACACTACTTTGACCAAAGAATTCAGCACCTAATACTTCAAGTGAGATTCATTTGTCCACCCACCCTTAAGCTTGATTTGGTGTTGACCATAAACATAACACACATTCAATCTAAGGTGATAACATAACAAAAAATCTCAACAAGGTAATTCCCTTAACTATGGATTACCCTAACCCTAAGAATATCCAAGTCTATAACAAACTGATTATCTAGGTTACACCCTTTCCCATGGATTACACTAACCCCGTGTATAACCACACTAAGCATACATGCACACATACTAGTGTCTAGCTAGGCTACCCCCTTTCCCATGGATTTCTCTAACCAAGCAGGAATAACCATGCTAACCTTTTAAGTTCAAAATGAAATTTTCATAAAAGCACTATAAGATAGCAACATATTCCAAATCATACATTATCCATTTAGACTTAACAAACTAAGTATAGTTATAATAGCATATAAGCCACACATACTTCACATAATATAAATGTATTCCCAAATAATAGTGTTTCACTAATTTGAGACTCAAATGAACAAGCATATAATGCATTCCCAAAGATTATTCCAATAAAAGCACATAGCTGTGTCACACTTTATAAAGGAAATGGCCAATGTTGATCCAATTTTTAAACTTGAATCACTAAAAAGTGGCATATATGTTTTGAATTTTGAAATGATTTAAGCTAGTAAAATATGTATTTTTTAGTATATTTTATGGTTGTATTTTAAAAAAAAAATTAAAAAATTATTTTAAGCTAGTTTTTAATAGAATTGAAACTATAATTTGGATTCGATAAAATGTTGAAAAATGAAGTTGCATGGGATGTCAAAAATTTTTTATAGTAATTTTTTTCTTTCAAATTTTTTTGTGTGTATTTATAACTTGAAATTTTTAGTGCATGGATATATTTTTTCCAATTTTGATAGTATATATTAAAATGTGTGTGAGATCAAAAAATAGTTATTTTCATCGGAACAACAACTTTCATATTAAATCTTTTTCTAAAATAGAAAAAAAAATTATACCATCTTAAAATAATTCTTTTATCTAGTCGTCATATTTTTTCAATTTTTTTAATAAGTTTTATTATTATTTTTCCTTGTATAGTAATCAACCTAATATTTTGTGTTGATAAGCTACTTTAGTAAATAAAAAATAATTAAACTATTAAAATAAATATATTTTTGAAAACTACACTTATGGATCTATAAAAGGGTATTTTTATATTTTTTTAAAAATGTTATTTACATTAGCAGGCGTTATTGAAACTTCAAGTTTTTCAAATAATTTTAGTTTTTTGGTAAATTGGACTCAAAGTGGTGCTCTATATATTTTTAGCCAACAATTTTAGTTGAAAAAGTTGTGGAAGTATCTAACTTAGCTAGAATAAATCTTACTAGATCATATGTTTGACCAAAATTGATTTTTAGTTAGAAATACTTAAATTTAGTTGTGTTGAGAAGTTGGCTGAAATTGTGACACAACTTTGTGCTTTTACAGAGGTTCATATAAGAACAAGCATATCATGCATTCAAAAGGCAATCTTTCCAAACAAAGGAATTATGATCAAATAACCTTTCAAACATAAATAATGGAGGAATAGAAATCAGCATGCCTGGATATAGAGTTCCAACCGATAATGTTGCTTTCTAATCTCAACCTCTACGATCACAAATGCTACTCCTTCTACGTTCAACTAGACTCCAAACTCTAGCCTCCTCTCAAGAATTCTCAACAAACTTAACTCACAAATCATTCTCTTTCACTAGAACTCACACAATAATGCTTGAACAAAAATATAGCAGAATAACAACAAAGAAATCAGATCGAATAGTGTAACAAATGGTAGAGAGAGCACCTCTATATAAACTAAAATTTGAGCTTCCAAAGGATACAAACAAGCTAACAATCATGTCACCTTCCTACTAATATGCAACGAATCAATTGATTAAAATCTTAAATTGCAACACATGACAATCCTCATATTTCCAATGGCTGAGTCGACTTCATTATTTGAGACAACATGACTCTTTTATTGAGTCAAGGGACAATGACACAACTCTACATGTTTCCTATTTAGTTTGCAAGTCGACTACCCTATCAAATCTCTATCATCTATGCTTTGACTAATTTTTATGGTTATCATATTGCTTTTCTAGATTTTGGTGCAAGTTTAAGACTTCTTATTGGTTTCACGCTCTATAGATTTGGTGCCACATATTCATACTTCAGTGCCCTCCAATTTAGCACACTCTAAGACTTATTCAACATTATGAAATTTTCATTCATTCCATTTGCAACATATAAACTGTATTCCTATTTCTATGCGCGATTTATAAGTCTTTATTGACTTATTCTTAGTTTTCTTTAAGCGCAACACTTATGCTTTGGTTATTATTCACATATGTAGTGCTATATTAATGCTCTATCCTTTTGATATATGCAACATTGTAAAATGTGCTATGTTTAATATAATGCGCTTTCTTGATATATATCAAAAATTTAATATATAAAATATATTAAAAATATACATATTTATAATCATGTTCACATGATTATTAAATACATCAATTGTCAATCAATATATATATAAACATATATTAAAATAATCATATATATACATACATATATATGTATATTAATATAAATGTAACCATATACGTATATATATATATATATATATATAACATTATTTTGATATCCATATTTAAACACATATATTCACATACTCATCGATCAATGTATATACACGAAGTGTATATATTTATACATATCACATTTTTCCAATCGACATTCCCATGCATATGGGTTATCTATTCATGAGCATGCATAGGTACATCTACCTATGTATACTCATGCATGCATATAGGCATATGTATGAGTTATCGTAAATATGTACATATATACATATATACACTCTATGTATATGATTCATCGATTAACATATGAATATTAATACACAAAGAAAAACTTACTCTCAACATAAAGACTCATTCACATACCTTATCAAAACATTCATAGAACAAGATCATAACCCAATACAAAACATTCACAAACCCTGACAAAAGGTTACTTACCATTTCTCAAACTATCCTAATCAACTAGATCAACTAAGAAGTGAGTGTGTGTATGCTCAATTATGTTCATTAGGGTTACTAGACCAATTTCTTCTCTTGAGTGATACTCCCCCTCTCTTTTGAAGGTTTGAATATGTTCCTGCATCTAGCTTAGTACATCATAACATTAGTTAGCCGATAACAATACATTCACATGCATCATATATTTTTATCTTCAAAACATTATAAAATATTAACTTGATTAAACATTCATTCATCATATTTCCATCAAGATTCATATAAAACACAATCATAAACATATATATTAAATAATTTTTAACCCAACAAGGTAAAAGTAAATAGGTAATAACACAACGGGGTGTAACATATTCCACTCTTGTAAATCATCATCCCCGATGATTATTAAGAATAAAACATGACCATAACATAAAACATAAAACATCATTGTTTTTCAAGAGTTTCAAAATCTAGCATGACTTGAGGAAAATTTTGCTTCATCTCAGTGCATAGACTTCCCAAGTGGTAAAATCTTTTGCATACTAATCCCACTAGACCTTGCATTGCAAAACCTCTTTGTTATGTAAGTGAAGGTTACATGTTTCAAGCACCTTGAGAGGCTCAATAGTTACCACTCTTGGGTCTTGTACCTATAAATAATTCCAATCAATAACATGGTTATCCCTTGGAATGTACTTCTTAAGGTATGACACATGGAAAACATTGTGCATTTTGGCAAGAGTTGGCAGCAAAGGAATTCTATACGCAACAGGGTTGAATTCCTCAAGAACCTCAAAAGGACCTACATAACATGTAGCTAGTTTGGATGTCTTTCCAAAATTTATAGAACTCTTGTGAGGTTTAACTCTTAACAAAATCTTCTTCCCTACTAAGAAATATCTGGGTACCCGCTTGGCATCTACATAACTCTTCTACCTATCATTAGCTTTTACTAGCTTCTGCAAGTAATGATGCCAACTTGTGCCATTTCAAATAACATTCCTAGTCTAAGGCTTATCATATCTTCTATCTTATTC
>VDFB02000017.1:550884721-550914390 GCA_007258455.2 Sequoia sempervirens
CAAGCATGTTCTTGACTTCGAGACCTTTCCAACGGTTCAAATGGTTTGTGAATCGGAGTCCCGGATCAAAAGTTATGGCCCTGGGAAGTTGGCGCACTTTCTAGAAGATACAATTGCAAATGCTCTTTTAAAATTTGAACTTCATGTTGTAAATTTTTGGTGCCAAACCGCCTAAACTCAAATTTGAATGTTTTTTTGGCTCCAAGCTAATGAGAAGCTCTATTTATGGGCGGGTTTCTAATTTTTGAGTAACTTTTTGGGGACAATCTCGCATATTGCAAAAGGGTTATTCTGTAGCTTTCTGTAACTTGCATGTGTTGTAGAACTTGGGGATTTGAGATCCTCTACATGTAAGAAGCTCCATTTTCTGAATAATAAAATTATTCTCTTATTTGTGGGTTATTTTTTGTGTCTCGGGTTGCGCCTTCATCATAAAGGTAAATCATACTTATATTATTGGAATGATTCTTTGATTATTCAATGAAAATGTTTGGATAATTATATTTCAAATGATGTATTTATTATTTAATAGAAAAGAAAAAAAAAGTATTCCTTTACATTTGACGCATAGACAATTACATGTGGGTAAAACTTAGTTGATTACTAGGAAGAACAATGGGCATGTTACAAGAAGGTACACTTAGAGAGTTTCCCATACAACTTATGCTTTATTAATCATTGGAGAACAATCTCTAGATGCTTGAGATGCTCCTCTTCATTCTTGGAATAGATAAGAATATCATCCAAAAATACCAACAAAAACTTATCGAAGTAGTCTCTAAATACATTATTCATTTAAGTTCGTGAATGTTGCAGGTGCATTCATCAGTCCAAAAGGTAGGACCATGAACTAATAATGACCATACCTTGTCCTAAAATTTGTTTTAGATATATCTTCATTCTTGATCCTCAGTTGATGATAACTTGATCATAGATCAATTTTCACAAATATTGTCACTCATTGCATTTGATCAAAGAGATCATTGATACATGGCAATGGATACTTATTCTTTATCGTTGCCTTCTTAAGAAAATGATAATCAATGCACAAGCGCAATGTGTCGTCCTTCTTCACAAAGATTGCAGGTGCCCCTCAAGGTGAAACACTGGGTCTAATCAGTCCCTTGGACAATAATTCCTCCAATTGAGCTTTTAACTCCATTAATTTTTTCTTGGTCATCTTATATGGTACTTTGGATATTGCCTCCGACCCTAGAACTATGTCGATGGAGATATCAAACACTCTCTTAGCAATGGTAGCATATAGTTGGATCTATCACTCAAACTCCCTTATAAGTGAAGTGGCAGTATTTATAATCACACACTTAGACATTTGATTAATAATATGATGGATATTCTTTATGTATTGGTAATTGTATTTCTTGATTCAACCTTGATTATGTAAAGTCAAAATAATTGATGACATTTTACGAATCATAGTGGTGATCTCTTCGTCCTTTTTGGATAAATAATATTGACATGTCCCAACATATTTAGCTACAATTGAATAGTAGATACATATTTGGAAATATCATTTATAGGGTATCCTAAAAAATGTGGGTGATGTTCACATTATAAAAACTAAGGTTGGAGCAAAGTGGGAGATAAAAAGGAGGTAGGTTCATCAAAAAGGATATTTAGTGTTAGGTTTTCTTGGAAAAGAGGCAAAACCAAAAACATGTTTGAGAGTCTCTTTCCTTTTGTAAAATAGAAAAGGATGGGTTAGGATGAATGAAGTATACCAAGCTACCAATGGGGAGTATAGAATGGAGCAAATTTCAAGCTATAATATAAGCTTGGAAATTTGCTTTACATTTTCACAAGGATAATTTAAGTTTGTACCATTTATATTTAAATAAGGACCACTTCCAAATGTCATTTAATATTATGTCATCTACTAGATGGGGGAGTGTGCACGTATGTATAGAGAGAGAGGAAGGTGGTGAGTTTAATCCCATTCAACCACTTCTAGATGTTGGAAAATAACATCTATAAAGGGTAAACATCTTGAGCAAGAGGTACCAAAGAAATAATTTAAATGACAACTCTTCAACGAGAGGAAGTAATATAAAATTTAATATGGAATTGTCTTAGATTTTTTATTAGAGATTGGAGAGTTTACATGCATATTTAAAATTTAAGTATTCCTTTCATGAAAATTAAAATTTCTTTGAATTATTTTCAAGGAGAAAGTGTTGTATAATTCACTTGAATAAGAAAACTCCACTAGATGGAAGAGGTTGGAAAGATTAATCCATGCCTTAAGGACTTGTCATACCAAATCAATTGAGGTGATCAAATTTGTCAAGCCTTCCAAATGCTATTAAATTGGATCTAGGAATGTGTCTTGAAATAAGGTGCTAGAATGAACTTATCTTTCTAACTAATTGAAGTGCATGATCCTAGAGTAGATTTTGTAGTAATGTGTTGTATGTCAATCACTTTTTATGGGCCATAACCATGAAGGAACCTAAGGAACTATTTATCAAAAAGTTAAGTACCTTGAGTGATATGATCAATGAAACCCAATCCTTTATGGTCTTAAGGTTGTATGCAATGCAACCAAGATAAGATCGACATGCCTCTTTTGTTGCCCTATTTAGACCCTATAAAATTATTTGTATCACATTTTAGAGGATATACAACAAGAAGAAACATAAACATGACTAGTGAGGAGAATCTTGTAGGCCTATAAAATGCATCCACCCTAGATAAAAATATGTTGGTCAGGGAGAGCAATTTGATCTTCATCTTATTGATTATTATTTTCCAAATTCCAGAGAGCAACCCCCATACTAAAGGAGATGCTAATATATTTTAATATTTCACCATGATTTAGAAGAATTCATTCACTAGGGATCGATTGGGGGGGCATAATAGATGGCATGAAGGATTTGTTTTTTGCATTGACAATTATAAATCAAGTACAACAAATGGTGGATCAACCATGCCTAGGGAATTCAAACTTATTTAGTGAAATTCTATATGAATAATAATATATTATCAAACAAGTATAACCTCAAGGCATGGGAATTGTAGAGGGGGATAATGCCCTAAATTAGATGTTGTGAGTGGGCATGTTAAAGGAGGTAATTGAGGGTGTCACCTAAGAGGACATGTATAGGAATGGGGTTAGGTGGTATCATTGTCTCGTGGATCCTTAGAGGGAGGATTGAGGTGAAAGATATCCACTATCGAGGTGAGTAATTCTATTATTAAAGGATGTTGTACATGATAGGTTAGTTTAGGACCAAAATGAATCTATCCTAACATAATTTTACAAATGAAACACCATCTAATTTATTCATAAGCATTGTCAAATTCTAGCTTCAGTAAGAGTGTCTTATGAAATTTATTGAGACCATTCAAATGCCTCTCAAGACAAGATAAATTTATCCAAGATGAATCTATCACCAACCAAGCTAGTTTGTTCAAGTTGAATAATGTCTTTGATGATGGGTTTGATCTAGATGGCTATGTCTTTGGAAATAATCTAGTAGGAGGTATTCATAAGGGTGATGGGTCCACATCCATCCACCATGACTTTATTATTTCCCTTATGGGGAAATTTTATGAGATTGTTTAATAAAGGAACCCAAATATATATCCTGTATAAATTTAAAGTAGAGAGATTAGTAGCACTCTCTAATTTATTGTTGCATGGCTTTGAATAATTCTACTAGGAAACCAACCATGTTTAGTATTTTCTAATTAGCCACAAACTCAAGAGTTGCATCAAATTATTCAGTAGTGAATAGTTGATTAAGATAATTTTAATAATCTTAATCAATTTTGGTGGGGATGAAGTTACCAACTACTATATCTACTTTTTATTAAAGGGGATAGATCTAGAGCTATTAGAGAATAGTCAATATTATGCATACAATTTGTATATAATTATTACATTGTTTGTAATAAGTCCATCATCTTTGTATAGAAGACAAGACGTCTTATCATGTTTATGTTTATTATAGAGATATTAGAAGAGAAAACTAGTGCCTTTGTCTCAATTTCTAATATGATTGAGTCTCACTCTAACTTGAGCATGATTACCTTTATACATTTCAAATTATCAAAGTGAATGTTTTGGAAGTGGTAAAACCAATTGAATAGTTTCATAAGTGGTAAAGGATGATAATAGGGGTTTCACTTTTCCAAGTCGATCATAAAGGGCTCTTTCAATTATTTTCTTTTTGTAGGAAACTTTTCAACTATAGGATCTGAGAAAGGTAGTGCATTGAGTAATTACAAGTTCCCACCAAGCAATCTTACTTTCTTAAATGATAGGTCTAGGATTTGAAATCCATGCATAAATGAGGAAAGTTAATAGTCATGCTAAATAATGTGATATGTATTAATATTAAAGGGAGATTACTCAGGGCTTCAAGTTGGTTATTTAGGTGGTTGAAGAGTAGCAACTTGTGTAGAGTCTAAACTAGTGTCTTGTAAACTTGGTAGAAACCACACAATTCAAAGGAATGACTAGTTGAATAGTCCACTCAACATTGTAAAGACTTCATTAAATTATCAAGCAAGGTTTGTAAACTTGTGATGGTGTTGCACTGTGTGTGCCTTCAGGGACCTGAGGTTACCTAGGGTATCTTATAAAGGTATTCTACTTGCTGTAAAATCACAAAAACACATAACAATGAGAGAAGTAAACTGGCGCTAATGGCTATGGGTGCCTACAACATAACCTGTAGTTAGACTATTGCTAGCAGAAAATTACTAAAACTGACTCAAAACTATTCAAAACTAGTAACTGAACTTATTCTAACCTTTGAAGTACTACAAGTCAATTGAATGTATTCATGCACATGAAGAATAATTACTGATAATCAAAATGTGAGAATCTATTCTAACTTCCATGCAATTCATGAAGTAATGATAAATGGAAATAACTACTAGCATAAATAAAACAACTATAAATGTAGTGAAGAAAAGTTACCTTGAGTGGCATGCTCAAGTGGTTGTCTTCACTTATCTAGAACCAAATCTAAATCTTCAGATCTTATGCATTCATATGGACTTGAACTTCATTCATTAGATATTCCAAAATATTACATAAAATATTCCTCATAGATTGTATTCAAGGAAATCATTTTTGAATAATCAACATGTTTTTAGATGATAACTAAAAACTAAGAAGTAATTGATAAAAAAATACTGAATCAACTAACTATCTAAAGAATCAACCACCGGCTATATACAAGCATGGGGGAGTTTATTCTAAACATAACTCCTAACTAAAATCATTAACTACAACTCCCTCAATATCAAAGCATGCAATTAAGATTGAATTATTCAAACTACAATTGAAAAGAAATAAGAGTTCTAATAGGACTAAAACTCTACAAAATAGATCTGCATGTGGAACACACAAACAGTTATCCAAGATCCTATCAACAAAGGAAATATTTTGCTTCAACGCCTTATTAACTGTCATAATGATGCATGGCTAACTACACTGGGTGTCTCCACATGGTAGTTATTGTATTTGGATTATTTTGACACTTCCCCTATTTGTTGTCCAAGTCCTCCTTTTGTTGCAGGTTACAACTTTCAATTGTTGCGGGCTATAGTGTCTTCTTGTATTGCAAGAGGTTAATCCACAAAACATATACACAAAGATAACTACCATGATTAAACACAAAATTCCATCCACATTTCATACATAATCACATAAAAATCATGCAATACTACTATATCATTACTATATTTCCATTACTATAATTCAGGTCCAAGGTTGTATAATAAGCATAAAAGGATAGCATAGGAAACGAATATGTCTGAAAGGATTGTTTGATAATGTCTATGAAACTGCATTAAAACAATAAAAAATAGACTTATCACTCCCCCCGACTATACTTTTGCTTGACCTCAAGCAAAAATATAGGGGTACAGATTATAACACGGTGTAATCTCCCTAAGGTCCATGACAACATCAACTCCCTTGATATTTTTTAAGTAGAAACCTCTATAAGTTGCAAATCTTTGCATTTTGATGATCCTAGATTTCTCACACTCCTCACCTTTTCCCCCAGTCCAATGTGGAATTGGATAGAGTAGCATAGGTGAGTGAAATGTGAGTGGTATCCAATGAAGTCCTATGTTATTAGAAACTTTCATGTATTTGTGTACCCTCTCAAGTGTAACATGCCAACCCGTCAATACTGTAAAAAAATCTAAATTTACACCTTGCAAGTAAATAAATTAGGTAACAAGTCGTTGCAATTTTTCTTTCTTTATTTGAGAATATACGAACAAGATGACATATCATATTACAATAAAGATTCCATTACAATAACTTCACAAGTTACAAAAATATAAGAATGCATACACTTACATACATAGCTCCAATGAGCTTTAGAACAAATAGTTGTAAGATGGTCCAGGATCCTTCCTTTCAAATCTTGGTTCTTCTGTCACTTGCTATGGAGGAGAATCATCACTCAAGCACTTTTCTACCAACCACAGACTCATAATGTGGTCCCTTGCACATCTATCATTCAATAGATGGCCCTATCCTTCAACAAAGAGATTAGTAGAGTAATTAATAACAATAACCAACTGAGCATAGTGTTGTGTCCTACATAACTAGAAATTATAATCCCAAAATCTTGGAATAGCATGTAATACTAGATCACGGTGAGTTGACAGTGGAGTCTCGACATTCCCACTATCTATAGTGGCATCTTGGACATTCCCACTACTTTGATCAAAGTGTTGCATTCATTATTCCTACTGAGAGTCATCTATCACATACACTACTTAGGGTCGATTTGACTTAAGGCTATCTTAAGCTACACATAGGTATTTCCTTCAATGGATAGTCTATCATCCTAAAGATAACCTATCTCCATATTAATCTACTTGGAATAAACCTACTTAACAAGTACAAAAGCTACCTCCCATATTGGATTAACTATCCTAGGAGTAAACACAAGCTTTCCTAGTTAAATCAATAACTTAGCTAAGTGTATCACAAGTGCCTCTCATTTTCAATCATACCTAGTATATAATACCTATGATAAACACCAAACTCCTATTATGGAGTACTTACAAGCACAATATGAAAACAACATAAAATCTTCAAATCCCTTTACAAATACATTCTAATTTCTATAATGCACACACTTTAAAATACAACTCAAGCACTCATGAAAGACATATCATTCATAAGTAAATAGAAAAGAAGAAGAGATCCTCATGCCTGTTATCACTTATCCAAATAGATGACAACAATGCAACCCTCTCCAACAACAACAAGCTTGATAATTAGCATCTCAAGAATGCCACAAAGAACTCTATCTCACAAGTTGATATTCACTTCTCTCAAACAAAAATTTTCCTCTCAACAAAATTGAACTCTCAATCTTTCTCACTCACAATATAAAACAGAGTATGGCTGGAAATAATGCAGAAATAAGGAATTGCAATGATGCATAATCTTGGAAAAGAATGTGTCCCTTCTAATGAAATGGCTCAGCTATTTATACAGTAGCCTAGTAAACTCATAGCCTATAGTTTAGGTATGTTAATGGACAACAAGCTCCATGCAAAGAAACACATGAAACTCGGAAAGGTGGAAACTTCCTAAGTTCATACTCAGCAAAATCACCTATAGGTCAACTTGTAGTATTGACAACAGTTACAAGACAGATTCAATCTGCATATGCTCAATTCAAATTGTCTCAAGAAATATACATCTACAACAACTAGGGGTGGCACCAAATCCATCCTCTCTCTTTCTTGTTTGGCATGGTTTCCTTGCCAAAAGAAACAGTCAATTACCAATTTGTAACAACAAGAATCCATCGAATTATTTTGAGGATGAGTCGACTAAGGCATTACATACGTTTGAAAAAGTCAAGGTTAATCTTATCAAAGGCGTCGACCAAGCCCATGCTTTAATATCGACACAAGACAACATCAAATGCAATACAAATGTCTTATATCATGTGACAGTTTGAGTGATAATTGGTTTCACAAAAAAGTCATAAGCAACTTTCGTATGGCTTCTAACATCATAGTCATTACTACCTCATAGTTCGGCCACCAATGTGCTTGTGTATGCAACATACAAACCGTCCCTCATGTTGCACCTTGCTAGCCACTGTAGCACTTTAAATACATTGCATATTAGATACATGTTATGCATTAACCCCCTCATTCTATGTTTGATTTTAATGCCTCTTTCCTACAGGGTTAATGGACTTGGTCCAAGCTTTATATTATGCGCCCATCTCATTATATGGATGTTGCGTTATAATTTTTCCATATGCATTTCTAATATGCCATTGCATATATTTCAATCAACATTTATATGTATCAATAAGACAGTATTTCTGAGTCATCACCCCACACATATTTGTATAAGTATGAATACATTTGATATACGAATGAATACAAATTAGCTAACATTCATATAATAATTATAATATATTTATATATATTTACATACATATATACACTCCTTTATACAATCATAAATGCTCATGTGTATATATGTATATATATCTAGGCACATAAAACTCATATCATACAAAGCCATATCCCATTTGATAATCGTATTATTACGTTAGAGAACTTCATATATATGCAAGATAATAATATTGTACACAATATCAACTATATATATATATGTAAATATATACATACTCCTCTATGCTCATGTATACATATGTATACATGTATTTATGTGTGTGTGTATATATATATATATACATTTGATTGCACCATTAAGCACATTCACATGCATTCCAACACACACTTATACATATATACATACATATACATAATTAATATGTTCACCCATATATTAGGTTATCATATTCTCCTTGATACACATATTTGTTAAGTGTGTATATATTTACATATACATAATTGATCCCTCGTGTGAGTATGTTTGTAAGTATTTCTACTTACACATACATGCATATGACTATGCTCTCAGGCATGGCTCAATGTATGCATATACTTGTGGACACCTTAATTTGGACACATAATTTATCCAAATTTATCCCTTTTAGTCTAAGCATCCTCTTATTTGCATTAATTAAGTAATATCGCTATTATTTAATTAATATCCTTAATTTTACCAAATCCCTAAGGTATTTAATTAATAAATAAATACCTTATCTCCTTTATCCTCCTTTTCATCAAATGAATTAAATAAATATGACATTTATTTAATTCCTCACATATCACATCCCTTTCTTAATCTTCATTATTCTTCTAATCTCATCATTAGGGATGAGCACATGTCTAATCCTTTATTATGATGTGACACATCCTCCAACTTTTGCAAGTTGGCCTCTAATCTCTCTTATCCACTTAACCCTCCTCTAATCCTTCATTGACCAGCCTAATCAACCTCTCAAGGAATTTTTAATTCATTTTATCCTTCCAAGGAATATTAAATTCATTTTTCTCTTCCCCATGTGATCTTTGACTTGTCACATCAAGTCACATGTGAACTCTTGCTAATCTCCCACTTGCCTCTAATATGTCATTAATTTGTCTGACCAGGTACTTGCACAACCTTAATCACTTAATTAGGTCAGTCTAATCCCCATGTCATTTATGGAATGTGTCCTAAGTCAACCTTATTAAAGGCTTTCTCCTTTTGGAGAAGGCACTCCATTCCCCATGTGAATTTTCAATTCACAATTAATTCCCCAATGCATTCCAAAGAATTTTTAATTCTTTATCTCATTTCCATGTGGATATTTGAGGAATTTTTAATTCTTCACATGTCCTTTCACCCACATGGGGACAAGGACCTCCTTTATGAGGAGATCTTGACCCAATCCCAAGGTACTATGTAGTACCTCCATGTCATGTACTCTCCTTCCAACTCATATACACATCATCATTTTCAAGCCACTTCACATGCCACATGTCAAGATGTGAGGGCTTGTGAGTTTTCAACTCACCATAGCCCTACATCTTGGCCTTGTTGGTTTAATCTCAACCATCCATTTCTCTAGAGAATTCAAAATTATCTATAAATACCCCCTCTTTTCTCTCATTTTAGGGGGAGATCATTATGCTAGCCAAACTCTTGCAATTTTTTCTCTTGAGCCATACTTAGCCAAATACTTGCATTTGCATCCACTTTCACCCATTTTCCATTCAACTCACAATCCACACTTGCATCTTTTGCCATCAAAGGAGCATACACTACATCAAAGATCGAAGGGCCAACCAATAGACAACTGAACAAGGTAAAATATTTTATTTTATTTTGTTAAGTTAATCATTTGCCCAATCTTGAGGTGTAGGGTGTTTATATTTGTTGTTTGCACTCTTTTATTTGCTGCTCATTTTCTAACACATATTTTCACCCGTTCACATTTCTGGCATGCCTAGTGGGACCCACAAATGGGTCTGTATCATTTACATTTGCTATTTTTTTCACTTTTTGTAGGTGCAGGTTGCAGAGGGGTTGACCTGACCTACAGAGGGGTGGACTCGACCATCCAGGGGCAGACCTGACCTTGCCCAGGGGTGGACCTGCCCTCCACAGACCCCAAAAGTTGATTTTTTGTAGATTTTTTATAGAGGGGCAGACCTGACCTCAAGGGGTGGACCTGACCTGACAGGTAGCCAGACCTGACCTCCAAGGGCGAACCCGACCTTGCCCAGGGATGGACCTGCCCTCCACAGACTCTAGAAACTATTTTTTTGTAGATTTTTCACAGAGGGGCAGACCTGACCTTTAGAAAGGTGGACCTTACCTCTAGATCAGCGGACCCTCCCTCCAGACAGGTGGACCTGACCTGGACAACTTTTTTCAAAAGGTCAAAATTGAGTTTTAAGCATGTTTTTTGGTTGTTTTGAGTGTTTATGACCTCTTAATGTGTCATGTTTGTGTTTGTGCAAGCATTTAATCAACATTTGGCAAGGAACAAGGAGAAAAATCACTAAAATTTTTTCCTTGCAGTGTTATCTATTTATTAATTGTTGGTTGTTATTTTTGGATAACTTAGGCACATAGTTTAACTAGGGGTGTCAATTAACCTTGTGTGTCATGCTTGTGGGTAATCTATTTGATGTATCCAATCCCCTTGCACCATTTGGCGATCCTGGGTGATGAGAAATCATAGTTTACCAAGTCTTTTGAGTCACCCTTTTACTTTTCTTAGCGGGACCTACATGGGGATTTCATCACTCCAAGGGACGATTCCAACCACGCGTACCAGTGGGGTATATAAAGGAGGGAGAGAAAAATTTGTACCTCAATCCAACCATGTTGTAATTGAAGAAGTGTCAAGATGATGTGAAGAGTTGGTCCGAGCCTCTAGTATCTCGCTAAAGTTTCTGACTCATGCTTGTAACGGGTTGGTGTTCACAGTTTGGGCCTCACATACTGGGTGTATATCGAGGACTCCTTAGCAACCATGTTCATCATAGAATAGAAGACTTTGTCAGCCATACCCATTTCTACTAGACTTAGGATCGTGCTATTTGAACTGCCTTCTTTGTGTGAAACCGGTAATTTTCTGTTTAGTTGAGTCAGTCGTATCCTTTGATTGATGCTTGTTGTGTTTTGGGTCCTTTTCCTTAGCCATCTTTTCAAAACTCAAGCTTAAACCTGTCTAGGGGCGGACTTGCCCTCCAGGGGCGGACCTGCCCTCCTGATAGGTGGACCTGCCCTCCAGGGGAGGACTTGACCCTTGACTAGTCATTTTTATCATCCATTTCATCATTCTAGACACCTGTCTCATCATTTTGTGTGCTCGTTTTGTCATTCTGATCACTCATTTCACCGTTCTGAGTGAATGTTCACCCATTTCAAACCTTCATCTATTGTCTTGAACTCTCGTTCTGCCATTTCAATCATTTATTTACTCATTCTGAGTGAACATTCATCCATTTCACACCTTGTTTCATCATTCCAAACTCTTGTTCAGTCATTCCAATCATTCGTTTACTCGTTTTGAGTAAACATTTATCCATTTTGAACCTCCTTCTATCATTTCAAACTCTTAAATTGCCATCGTGATCATTCGTTTACTCGTTTTGAGTAAACATTCATCGATTCTGAACCTCTATCTCCTCATTCTGAGAGTCCTTCATCCATTCCAAGTCACCATTTTCTCATTCTAATTACTCATTCATCCATTTTGAGCACTTGTTCACTAGTTTCAAGTACTTGTTTGTCTATTCTGAATCTTCCTCCCCTCATTCTAAGAGTCATTTATCTGTTTCGAGCACCTGTGCATCCATTTTGAGCATCCATCTCTCGTTTCATGCGCCCGAAGAGCTATTTTTTGATTGTTTTCACCTAGGGGGGGACCTGTCCAGCCAGGGGCGGACCTACCCTCTAGGGGCGAACCTAACCTTTTCCAGGGGCGGACCTGACCTTTTCCAGAGGTAGACCTACCCAGCCAAGGGCAGACCTAACCTCTGAACCAACCCTTTTCAGCCTGTTTTGACCAACTTTTGTCTGATAGGAGGACTTTCCCTCACGACAGGCAAACCTTCCCTTCTGATAGGTGGACCTGCCCTCCAAGGGCAGACCTGACCCACCCAAGGGCGGACCTGACCTCTGAACCAACCCTTTTCAACCTGTTTTAGCTAATTTTGACCAAATTTTTCCCAACAGGCGGACCTTCCCTCCCGACAGGCGGACTTGACCTCTGGACAGGCAGACCTGCCCTTCAGGGGCGGACCTGACCCTTGACCAGTCAGTTTTATCATCTGCTTCATCATTCCACCCTTCATTCAGTTATTTCAAGCACCCATTTGCCCATCATCAACACCATTCTGTAAGTCATCGTTTCATCACCAAAATCATATAAGTGCTACTTAGAACATCATTAGAGTCCATATCCATCATCGGATCATCCATCCCAATCACCTAGACTTCGTTTCGAGAGTTTTGATTTTTATGCTGAAACTTCTGAAGGCCATAACTTTTGACTCGGGTGTCCATTTGAGCTGAAATTTTATGGGTGGTTGCGTTGTGAGGTGGCATGTGGATTACCAATTGACCTCCCCAGTTTTGCCACATTTTTGGGGCCTCAAACTTTCATCTTAACCCTCAAAATCGCAAATTAGTGTTTTTTTTCAGTTTTTGAAAAATTGTTTTCATTAATAACTCAGAATGCATGTCTCAGAATCAGGGTGTTAGTTGGTAATTCATCCTATCTTAGTTTTGGGTTTTTTTTGGAAAAAACTGGACTCTCAAAAGTATGTCCATGAAGTTTCCTAAAATGGAAAAAATTGACAATTTTTGAAAATTGCCAAATCTGGAGAAATCTGATTGTCAGCACCTTACGTCCTTTAAACCCTAGAACTTGGTGTAGAATCAATCCCATCACATCGTCCAATCATCCTAGGCTTCAATCCAATCCTAATCTAAGCTTTAATCTAATCCCAATCTGAGCTTTAATCTAATCCCAATATGAGCTTAACGAAAACCCTAATATGAGCTTTAGTCCATCTACAGTCAAGATCTTTGGATATCGAAACAAATCTTAAGATCCTCCATCTTCTTCAATTTTTCCCTATTAAACCTTTCATCCATCCATTTCGAACATTCATTCCCTCTTTTTCAATCATCGGTTTACTCGTTCCGAGTAAATGTTCATCCATTTCAAACCTCCTTTCATTATTTCAAACTCTTGTTCTGTCATTCTGATTATTCGTTTACCCGTTCCGTGTAAACGTTCATCCATTTCTGTAGACACGAAATTGACATCATGCATATTTAATTAATCATATTCACTTGTCAATTAAATAAACCAAGGTATTTAAATTGAATAAATTAACTTTATTTAATTTAATCCTATCATAATCCTTTTAATTAAATAAATCAAACATTTATTTAATTAAATATGAAATCATGTTTCATCTCCCTTTGATTTAATTTAAATCCCTAAATCTAAGTCAAATGGGTCAAAGCATCTAATCATCATCTAAGTTAATCAAGCTATGATTAATATAATCTAACCACCCATCACATCCTCTAGCTTTTCCCACTTGCACCAATAAAGCATTTTAATTCATTTATAAAATTAGCATTTTCCCTCAACAAAGCGTCTTTTGAGAATATTCCTCAAGTTTGAATTTGAAAGCAAGTTGACTTGTCCCTTCCAACATGGCAATAACTTCTCTATTACATGTCCCCCACTTAGCATTTAACTCTCAAACTCAAATTTGAATCTCCCCCTCTTTGGCACATTGACCAAAATGTGCTCATTCCTCAAGCCTATCACAAGTTGACAAGTGACCTCTTCTCATTGGCTTATCTTTAGTCCCACATCCTCTATATTTGGCATTCTTCTATCATTCTATTCTATAAATAGAAATCATCTCCATTGATTTAATCCTCCACAATCTTTAGATCAAACTCCATATCATTGTCATTTGAATCCATATCATATCTTCATAGCATTTCATATCATCAATGTCATGGAGCTTAGCAAAGGATTTGGAAAGGACTTCTTTCCATAGAAGCACCAATCAACTATGGGATAGAATTTAACTCTTGTTTTCTTATGCTTTTACTTAGCTTATTTTGATAACTCACTTTGTTTGCATAGGTAGCATGATCAATTATTTTATAGGGATGCTATATCTAATTCGCTTGATTTAACTAACAGTACTCATGTTTGTTTGTTTTTGAGACAAATGCATATTTAGCATCCACAATTTCAAACCTTCATCTATCATCTCAAACTCTTGTTTGGCCATTCTAATCACCTGTTTACTCGTTCCGAGTAAACATTCATCCAATTCACACCTCCTTCTATCATCTCAAACTTTTGTTCAGTCATTCTGATCATCCATTCTGAGTAAACATTCATCCACTTCACACCTCCTTCTATCATTTCAAACTTTTGTTTAGTCATTCCAATCATCCGTTTACTCGTTCCGAGTAAACATTCATCCATTTAAAACCGCCTTCAATCATTTTGAACTCTCGTTCAACAATCCCAATCAATCCTTTACTCATTCCGAGTAATCTTTCATCTATTCCAAACCTTCATCTTCCCATTCTGAGAATCATTCATCTATTGTGAGCAGTCGTTTACTTGTTTTGAGTAGTCGTTCATCCCTCTTGATCATCTGTTTACTCGTTCTAAGTAATCTTTCATCTATTCCAAACCTTTGTCTTCTCGTTCTGAGCAATCTTTCATCTATTCTAAACCTCTTTCTCTCATTTTGAGGATTCATTCATCCGTTCTGATCAATTGTTTACTCTTTTTGAGTATTTTTTCATCCATTTCTATCATCCATTTCTCCAATCAAATCATCGTTTTCCCCATCCAAATCCCTTGAACTTCACCTCAGGTTATTATCCAAATTGACCTAAGTGTCTGATCTGATCGTCATCATCAACATCTACTTAGGATTGTCATTTGTCCTGAGTCAGTTAATCATCATTGTCAGCCAAATCAATCCATTTTCAATCTCAAAGTGGATTCGGTGAAGTAATCATCCATTTATCCTTTTATCCGATCAATCAGTATCCTAAGTCACCTAAGGTAATCTTTGAACGGAGTTTACAGTTCCTTTCATCATCCTATATGATCCATCAGTTGATCTTATCAATCATTAATCAATCTAATCCAATCCAATCACATCACATCCCTATCCAATCACCTTTGACCCAATAAATCTACCTCCATCTCGAAGTAGATTCGGTGTCATAATCATCCTTTGATAATCCAATATGATCATCAGAATCAATCCCATCGCATCATCCAATCATCCTAATCTGAGCTTTAATCCAATCCTGATCTAAGCTTGACCTAAATCCTGATCTGATCTTTAATTTGTTCCCATCCAAAATCTTTAATCCATCCTCTTTATCCTTTCATCATCATGAATCCTTATCCTCCATAAATAGTAGTCAGGGGAAACCCTAATTACGTTCACAACAATAACAAAAGTCTTGTCGATCAAGAGGAATATGACATAGATTCCCTTGATGCTATCATTGCTAGGAAGTTTTCTCCACCCGCTTTCCAAAGTCCAATCACCCCTTCGATTTATCCCATTATTTCTTCATCCATGCCTAACCACGTTCCCTATGCTACCTTTGAGAAGGGATATCTAGTACCTTCCCCATCCGCATATTTGTCATCCACATCATCCTCTTATCCAACACCTGCACCTTCTTATCCTAATATTCCATCTCAGTATTCCTATCACAATCCCCCATCCATGTCCCCCTATCCTACTCCTCCATACCAATCAACCCCATTAACTTATCCTAATCCAACATCCACATCCACATCAACTTATCCTAATATAACATCCACATCTTCTTATCCTAATCCGACATCCACATTTCCCTATCTCAATCCACCATCTCAATCCACCATCTCAATCTTCCCATCCTAATCCACCATCCCAATACCCTTACTACAATCCACCACCCGCATCTGCGTGTCTTAATTCACCATTCCAATACCCCTATCTTAACCCTTCATATCCCCCATCTATTCCCAATCCTACATCTAATCCCATTCCTTCATCTAATCTTAATCCCCCATCTATTCCTAGTCCTACATCCAATCCCATTCCCCCATCTAATCATAGTCCACCAATCCCTAGTCCTAATCCCCTACCAATCCCTAATCCTTCATCCACTCCTACCTCGCCATCCAAACCTAGAGTATGCAAGTTCCTTACTCCAGAAGTTCTCCAAGGACTTATAACAAAGAAGACATCTCCCACTCCACACCTTGAAGTTGTGGAATCATACCATCCCAACCCATCATCCACGGTCATTAGCGATGAGACCCTTCTCCACCCAACACCTATCATTGATGATACCACCCCTAGCACCACTCAATCCATTGAAACCATCACATCCTAGGAATCCACTAAGCCCCCATCTCCTACCATCACATTTACCAAATCCATTGAACACCCGCCTCCTACTCCGAGAACCGTCAAACCCATCGATGACACCCAAATCCAATCCACTAAAATCCATTCCCATGAATGTTTTGAATCCTCTATACCTCCATCTTCCCCACTTAAAGATTCCCACCAAGACTCCATTATCATGCCTCCCGCACATGATGAGTCATGCCAAGAGCCTAATCCAAAGCATGCCAACATATCACCTTCTCCAGATCAAGATCCTACCATCCCATCTAGTCCATCTCAAGATCATAGTCCCCCATCCATTCCATCCCATGATCCCCTTGTCATTCAAGATTCGACCGCTCCATCTCCATCTCCATCGCATGAGCCCACTACCAAAAATCTAGATCCTATCATATCCCCTAATCCCTCTCCTAATACCACTCATCCAAATACTGCTACCCCATCATCTCCCTCTCATGATCCCACATCATCGCCTAAAACTGCTATCCCCACACTGCTTGCATATCCCCTTGGTACTCTCACATTCTTCCATGGTGGCCTCCTTGTAGAAGAAAAACACAGTGTATATACCACCGATCATCCTCCACCTAATGATGGACTCGCATCATGTTTTCAAAATAACACAAATCCTATCATGGATCCCATGCTCAAGAACATGAACTATCAAGGAAACAGTTTAGGCCTTCATGAGTAAGGTATATTAGAGCCCATCCAGGTCAAAGAACAAATCTATATGCAAGGTCTTGGACCTATTTCTCAAGACTCACAATCTAGAGATGTTGGTATGACCTCTAGACGTCCTCAATGAGCCTCTTCCAAAAGAAATAGAGGCTCTTCCCATCGCTCCAACAGATCATATGCTTCCATCCCTCCTCCATCATATCACCTCAAAACAACTGTCCATATTCCTCCTTCATCTTCTCCATCCATTTTGGGTCCTTACATCCCTCCATCCAACATCTCCCATCCTTCATCTACTCCATCCATCTTGGGTTCTTATTGTTGCCCGATTTTCACCTACGGGCTCAAACATGCAGGGGTCTATTTTCAAGTATTCATAAGGGCCAAATTGATTAACTTTTTCCTTAGGTTGCCAAGACATCTCGGTCATTGTAAAGTTTTATATCTCTCTCCGCTTGGGATGTCTCACCGATAGATTTTCACCAGGGTGGCGTTGGGGGGAATGTTTTGCTTCGGGATGATGTCTCTCTGGCTTCATGTAGTCTTGCCGAAGGAGATCTCCTTTGACATGAGGTCTTGCCAATAAATGGAGCTCTCACTGAAAGGTTTTGGGCTCGTCGATGGTTGGTGGTCTCCCCGAAATGGTCTGAGCTCGCTGGGAGATGAAGGCTTCAGTGCGAAGTCTTGCCGACCCATGGTGGTCTTGCCGAAACAGCCAGCATTGGGGAGAAGTCCTGCCGATCAAACGGAGTCTCACCGAAAGAGGGGAACTCTCGGCATAATGTTGAGCCCGGGTAGATGTCTTGGTGACAGAGTGAGGTCTCATCGAAGGGCTATGAGTTCGGCGTGATGTCTTGCCGATGACCAAAGGTCTCGCCGACGGAGGGTGATTTTGCTGTGAAGTCTTTCCGACCAGTGGGAGTCTCACCGAAAGAAGGTTTGAGCTTGAGAGGAATGGAAGCAGTCGGTGTAATGTCTTACTAACAAGAGATGGTCTTGCCGATGGTTTTAAACCTTTGGTGTGACTAATGGAACCCGCCATGATGTCCTACCAACAGATGAAGTCTCCTCGACAGTTGTTCACAAGGCCGTCATCGGGGAGAAATTTTTACATTGACCATGAGGTCTGGCCAAATAAAGGAGGTATCGGCGAAAGATGGGGGCTTCGCTATGAAGTCTTGCTGACCGGGGATAGTCTCGCCGACATAGATGACATCGATATAATGTTTAGCCGACAGGGTGAGGTCTCACCGAAGGAAGTTGCATTCGCTGGAAGAAGGCTCAGTTAGTGTAACGTCTCACTGACCGAAGGTGGTCTCGCTAAATCAGAATGAGCTTGATGGGAGGTCTTGCCAAATGATAGGGTTTCGCCGAATGGATATTTGGAATTGGTAAGACTCCTAGCCATAGGGTTTGAGTTTGACATGATGTCTTGGTGAATGACGGTGGTCTCGCCGAAGAAATAGGAGCTCGGGGAGATGTCCTGCCAACACGAGGTGGTCTCATCGAGAGAGTTTTCCTTCAGCATAAAGTCTAGCTAAATGAGGGGAGTCTTGTTGATAGCAATGGGTCTAATGCAGACTTCGGCGAGAAGTCTTGCCAAATGCGGATGTCTGGGAGATGAAATAATGATATCGGTATGACTTTGAGGGCTCGTTATGATGTCTGGCCAAAGGTGATAGTCTTGCCGATGGTTTTAGGGATGTTGATATGACTTTTTCAGCTCACTATGAACTCTTGCTGACGGTTGTGAGCTATGTCGATAACTGCTGAAGGGCATAATCACATCGGGGAGACACGGCTAGTATCTCATTGATATGTGATTCTAATGAAGCGACCTCTGACCGTCTGGAAATCTACGTGGCACGAGTTCAACCAATCAGAAGGAGCTAAAGGCGAACCATGGGAAATTTGACTATTGTGACTATTCCTGTGGGGAAGATCAGCGGAATGTGAGTAGTATTGATTTGCTCTGTGATCAAGGATGATGAGTCGGTTCGAAGGTAGTGGCGTTGTCTCTATGGAGGTCTTACAACAAGGAAAATTTGATGTTGTCTTTCTTGTGAGGGGATCAACTTGAAGAAGGATCTGAAATAAGGAAGAAGCCATGAGTCTTAAAGACAGTTGTGATGTCTGCTGGCAAAGGTAGAGCAACATTTATGAGAGCACTCAGAAACATTCAAGGCAGCTCTGATGGAGGTTTGGGGGTGGACATGGGGCCAAAAGTTAATGCAATTGTTGCAAAAGATTAAGGGAATTCCTCAAGCAACCCTTCACCGACATGGATAGCAGGGATGCACGTTTAATGCAGCATTAACTTCATTCAAAAGATCTAAGGGCAGATCTTTCTGGAGGCTAATATTTTTGTAAGCCCTAGGGGCTGGGACTTTTGTATATATGGCTTTTTTGCCTCTTTGTAAAGGATTTCAGAGGATGCATTCTAGAGAGTTAGTGATTTTTCTCAAATCCTTTCTCAGATTAGCACACTTTTGTAACTCATTTGGAGCATAATATACAGAGTTTACCTTGGTCAATGTTGATGACAAAAAAATTACCATCTTGTTCTTGCAAAGGGTTGAGCATTTCAGGTTAATGATCAAGTTATTTTGTGAATTTATTCTATTCCCTTGTAGCTTTATCTTTGTTTTCATGCCTTCCTTTGCAAAATTATCATTATACGAATCACAAACTGTGTTCACATAATCACACATGGATTCTAGTCTGTGAAAATATTTTCCTTTCTTTAAAAAGTGTGTGAATCAGACCTGTTTGTGAAACATTAATGCAAAGCTTACAGAAATTTGATGTGTAATATTATGTTCATTGTCAATTTTCAAGTGTAAATCAAAGTATTCCATTGCTCTTATTAGTTCGGTGTATCACCATATGGTTTAGTTTTATTTTTCATGCACTCTTTCCCCCTTTTCCTTCAAAAAGAATCAGTATTATAGGTGATATTAACCCAAAGGAAGCCAACCTTCTCTGGAGGTTGACCTCAGTCTACAAGAAACTCACATCTTTAGAGGTCTTCCCATTTTACACTGAATTGTTGAATTTTACATTCAATAGGGTGCAAAATCCAAGCGCTAACACTTATGTCCCTCCACCCACTTTGTCTGCTTTGGGTCTGTATATCCCAAAATCACTTCCTCCATCTCATCCTTTTATCCATCCAACACCTATCCATGTCATCCATGATAAACATCCCTCTCGTATGTCCCCTAATTAGGATCAACAAAGGCACATACCTACACATTCTCCATCTACACGTAATCCTCATAATCCTACCTCCATCTCTCCACATCATCCATCTCCTCACACCCATCCCATTGCTACTAAAAGTACTTTGGATGTTAAAGAAAATATGCATAAATCCAAACATCCACATGAATCTAAAGCTCCCCATGTCCCCTCTAAAAGACATGGTGAAGAGAAGAAAAATCTAAATCCAAATGAAATTCGTAGGCCACAGAGGCCCACCAAAGAAAAGATCAAAACCATGTGGATCCCAAAGAAAAAAGATGCAATGCCTTCAAATGAAAAATCTATAACAACATCCAACATTGCTCAATCCAAAAGCTAATAATTTTCATCCACCCTCTCCTAAATCTGTTTTGGGTCCCTATGTCCTAAAATTCACTATTCCATCTCCTCCATTATCCCCACATTCTCCATCCATTAATCCTCTTATCTTTTCACATCCACCACCACATGTGCCAATGTTGGTCCTGAACACATCTCCCCATCACATATCCACCCCATCATTCCATCCATACACTTTCCAACATCCCACCCATTATCCCATGTATCTCCCCTCTCAAATCCCTCTAATTCATCCTCTTGCATAATTTGTTTCTCCTAATAAGGTTGTACCAACATCCAATAGTTGGTTCGAACATGGGCTCTTAATACCTCATATAGAACTTGATGCTTGATTCCTTCATCCATATCCTTATCGCGTATCTTCTCAATCCCCTTTTCCACAACCCTATCCTTATCCATTTTCATCCCCCTGCTATCCAAAAAAAAAATAGTAAAGAGAAATAATCCATTCAATGGTGAAAACTTGGCAAACAAGTGCCTTGGATAAATACCATGATGAAAACCTATCAAATAGGCGTCATACGTAAATCCCCATCTACACGTGGGGGAAACTTCCTAATATGCATTCCCTCTATCTGCTATGCTTCTAGCTATGCACCCATCTTCTTGCTATCCGTCATTTTCATTCATCCCCTCCATCCTACCTATCTTACACATCCTGCTTGGCATATCTGATTTATCCCAATCCTTCCATCTTTCTTGTGATCCTGATATGCATTCCCTCTATCCGTTATGATTCTAGCTATGCACTCGTCTTCTTGCTATAAGTCATTTTCATTCATCCCCTCCATCCTACATATCTTACACATCCTTCTTGGCATATCTCATTTATCCCAATCCTTCCATCCTCCTTGTGATCTTGATAATGATAGGGGAAAACATATAAACATGCTTTGGACACCTCTTATCATACATCCCCCTCATCTGCACACTATCCTAATCCTCATTCGCACTCGTCTACCTTCCTTATCCACCTGTCTTGCTACCCTCAATCTCCCTACCTTATCCATGCATCCTATCTTCATCCATCTCACTCCTTTATTTTCCTATCCTTGCATCTTTCCTGCCTCCTCACACATGACATATCTAGAGTGGGGGCATCTATCTTCCTTTGTGATATAGTCCTTGGAGACATCATTCATTCCATTAAATCAATCCCTTCCATTTCCCTATCCTCGTCTCCTTATCTTTATATCCATCTCCCCATCTTTATCTTCCTATCCTTCCATAATAGCGTCCCTTTTCATCTATCCATTTGGTAACCTTTTCCTCATCCAAATCCTTATCCCTTTATCCAATCCATCCAAACAATCATTTTCCTCCCCCCATCTTCTATCCTCATCCCATCTCATAATCTCTTGTCATTGGTATTTAGCTATAGGCTACTCCCCACGCTATCCAATTCCATCTACATCATCATCATCACTTTTTCTTCTTTTACACATCTTTTCAATCTCCTATCATTTCTCATCATTCATCTATCCATTTTGTCATCCTCCCACTTCATCTTTGCTAATTTGGATAACTATCCCATCCCTGAGCTTTGTGTAGTCACCATCCTCTGATCCAATCTAACAGGTCTATCCTATCCCATCATGTCGGTCCAATCATTTTATCCCCTTATCTAGGGTTATCTCATCATCCTTTATCCATCATTTTTCTTTGGTCCTTTCATTGAACTATGTTGCCCTTGCGCTTTCACGTAGGCAAGTTGGATCATTTGATCCACCCCCAGGGTTCCTTTATCGCCTATCATCGGTCTTTCTGCTTTTTCTATCTACTCTTTTATCATCTATCATCAATATTCATTTTCCACTTTTCTCCTTTTCTCCATCCTATCTTGATCATCCATCAAAGTCTCCATCATGGTCTCTCGTCAGCCTTTTATCAAACTATGAGGGCTCTGCGCTTCCACATAGGCAAGGCTAATATTTGAATGGCCCCCAAGCCCCTAGGTCACTAGGATGTGTTAGTCTCCTATCTTGTGTCATGTCTCTTGTGTCGTGCCATCAAGCTATGCCCTTATCTAGCTGGTTCTTAACAAATGAGATCCACTTGTATCTACAGATCTAATCAGTTTTGAATATCCTGCATCATATCGATCTTTTAGCTTAGTATCCATCATCGGTCTCAACATGATGCATCCTTCCTAACAAACCTCATCAATCCCATCCATCCCTTTGATCCTATGCAAATGACATTTGAAATTGATTGCAATATTTTGATACTTTTGGCTTTTGTTTATCATTTGAGCTCCCTAGCATCACTTGTCAAGGCCGCCATGATCCATCATATTATGGTGTGTTTTGATTTGTCAACATAGGGGCATATCTTGATCTTTTTATGTCTATTTTCGTCTTCTTGGTTGTCCCACGTAGTACCCACCAAGATCCCTGAGGTCTTGTGTTACGCTGGGGCATCCTTTTGTGCTTGTGGTTATCTCAATACCTGGCCCAACCAAGGTCTTCATGACTTTGGGGTGTTGGGATAGCCTTCTTGTCTGTTGTGTGTGTTTTATGCATTCAACACGAATCGGCCTTAGTTCTTTATACCTTGGCATCTTGTGTCTTATGCTATAGCAAAACTCAATGCTCCTAAAGATGGAAAATTGCATTTGGCTTGAATTTCATCTCCATCCTCTCATCTATCAAAATCCCCCCCATCCATTCATCCTTCATCACTCTCCCCTCCCAATGTCCTGTCACCTTTTCATCCTTTCTTGTCCATCACTTCACATCATCTTCCTCATATACCCCTTGCATCATCTCCTCCATTTAGAGAGCACACCCGTGTTCTCTTGAACCCACATGTCTTCTCAAAGGGGCATCCTTCATCCCTAATTTTCATCATTTTTTCCCTTCCTAGTCACTCCTTTGAATGACTGGGGCATCTTTCCCAATCTAACTACCTTCTTCTAGGTTCTATATTTTAATATTTTTTGAAATGATACTATTTCATAACACCATCTCAAAGAGGGGAAAAATGTAGACACCTAAATTTGGACACATAATTTATCCAAATTTATCTTCTTTTGTCTATGCATCCTCTTATTTGCATTAATTAAGTAATATCGCTATTATTTAATTAATATCCTTAATTCTACCAAATCCCTAAGGTATTTAATTAATAAATAAATACCTTATATCCTTAATCCTCATTTTCATCAAATGAATTAAATAAATATGACATTTATTTAATTCCTCACATGTCACATCCCTTTCTTAATCTTAATTATTTTTCTAATCTCATCATTAAGGATGAGCACATGTCTAATCCTTGATTATGATGTGTCACATCCTCCAACTTTTGCAAGTTGGCCTCTAATCTCTCTTATCCACTTAACCCTCCTCTAATCTTTCATTAACTAGCCTAATCAACCTCTCAAGGAGTTTTTAATTCATTTTATCCTTCCAAGGAATATTAAATTCATTTTTCTCTTCCCCATGTGATCTTTGACTTATCACATCAATTTACATGTGAACTCTTGCTAATCTCCCACTTGCCTCTAATATGTCATTAATTTTTCTAACCAAGTACTTGCACAACCTTGATCACTTAATTAGGTCAGTCTAATCCCCATGTCATTTATGGAATGTGTCCTAAGTCAACCTTATTAAAGGCTTTCTCCTTTTGGAGAAGGCACTCCATTCCCCATGTGAATTTTCAATTCACATTTAATTCCCCAATGCATTCCAAAGAATTTTTAATTCTTTCTCTTATTCCCATGTGGATATTTGAGAAATTTTTAATTCCCCACATGTCCTTTCACCCACATGGGGACAAGGACCTCCTTTATGAGGAGATCTTGACCCAATCCCAAGGTACTATGTAGTACCTCCATGTCATGTACTCTCCTTCCAACTCATGTACACATCATCATTTTCAAGCCACTTCACATGCCACATGTCAAGATGTGAGGGCTTGTGAGTTCTCAACTCACTATAGCCCTACATCTTGGCCTTGTTGGTTTAATCTCAACCATCCATTTCTCTAGAGAACTCAAAATTATCTATAAATACCCCCTCTTTTATCTCATTTTAGGGGGAGATCATTATGCTAGCCAAACTCTTGCAAATTTTTCTCTTGAGCCATACTTAGCCAAATACTTGCATTTGCATCCACTTTCACCCATTTTCCATCCATCTCACAATCCACACTTGCATCTTTTGCCATCAAAGGAGCATACACTACATCAAAGATCGAAGGGCCAGCCAAAGGAAAACTGAACAAGGTAAAATATTTTATTTTATTTTGTTAAGTTAATCATTTGCCCAATCTTGAGGTGTAGGGTGTTTATATTTGTTGTTTGCACTCTTTTGTTTGCTGCTCATTTTCTAACACGTATTTTTGCTCGTTCACAATACTCATGTACATGCATACTTTCAACATAGATATGTATCAACGGAAAGCTCAATGACACATTAACCTAAAACACATAACATCATATGATTATAAATATATATATTTATATATGCACTTATACATGTATATATATGTGTGTGTGTGTGCATGCTTGATAAATAACATTAATGCTATCCCTCATATATATATGTATATGTATATATACTAATATATATATTTATATCCTATGCTAATCAAGTATGTATATATTTGATATACAAATGAGTAACCATTCACGTATAATAATAATATTATATATATATACAAATATATATATGTATATACACACTCCTCTATTAATATTTTATGCTTATGTGTGTATTTGTACATATATAAAAAAATACATATATTATATAGCAATCTTGTTAGTCAAATGATCCACACAATCAAGCATAGAAAGGTAAGAATGAAACTCACAAGTTCAAGCAGATAACGTCTCCCTATATTAGACTCAATAGTAAACAAGACCCTTACAAATGCAAACACATCAAACTAAGGATGACTTACCTACTCCCCATAAACTAACTCAACTCAATCATTCTACTATGGTGTGTGTATGCTTAGATAGTTTACATTACCAGTTACCCGACCAAGATCTTCTCCTAAGTGATACTTCCCCTCCGCCTGGAGGAATGAACATTTACCTGCAACCACTAACTCATGCTCACGATAGTCAGTTGTTCACAAAATATGCAATATGTAATACATCTCCAAAGTTAGAATATCAATTCAATAACCATCCATTTCACATATATGTATTTCTTCATATGACATTAGATGAGATAACATTTACTCATAATGCATTGATAACAAAGTGCAAGCACAATCAACTCATCCACAGAATTCACATTACATTTTCATTTTACCCTACATAGTAATAGTAAATAGTAATTACATAACTAGGGTGTAACATCAAGCTTGGTGGTAAAGTTGTATATTGAATGAGGTTCTTTCCTCTACAACTTTGGGGTCAAGTTGTTCCATCTGTCCTGCATATAACTATAACACTGCTGACCCAATCCCATAGCTAATGTTTGCATTCTTTTATAATCATATGCTCTTAGGTTCACAATCTTCCTTCCTACACCTTTATGATCCAGAAGTTTCAACCATTCATCTATAAGTGCATCAAGGTCTTGAGAATATTTCCTTATTGGGAGAGTGAATGATTTCTCCCTCTCATCTTATTCTTCCATTAGTTATCCCCTGAATTGTTCATTCCTATAATAAGATGCTAGTTCCCTAACCTGGAGATCCCCTACAAACATCAGAGGATTCCACTCTATTTCTTCCGGCACCACATAGTTGTGCAAATAGTACTCACATAGTTGATCTTGCTCTTCTGGTGTAGAATCAGCAAAAACATTAAGAAAATCAAATTTCTTGCTCATCCCAACTGATTGGTTACTGATTAACCTACTAAACTAAAAAGTCAAAAAAAATCTTACAAAAATAGTGCATATGTTCTTGTTGGAGGTCTACATCTTATAATTTGGGCAGCTTTATCTACCACTTCCAATCTGACTACTAATTTCATTAGCTCAATCTCTTTTCCTTCCAACACCTTGGCATGTTTAGCAATCAAAGTTTCTCTTTCCCTTGTCCATTTTTATTTTTCCTCTGAGAATTCATCAGTCACCTTCCATAGTTGATATCCAAGAGACAAAGTTGTGTGGTGAATTGGGTTTTTTTATGGGAGGAGGTTTCTGATTTTCTATTGCAAGGTCTCCATCCCCTATTTTTGGTAATGGAAAATTGTGCCAATAGATCCAGCTTTGCACCATGGCCATATGTCTGCAATTTTTCCTCCATTTTTTGTATTTTTGTCTCCCTTTCTTTGTCTTTCCTTTCATAACTCTGCACTAGTTCTTCCAGATGTTTAATAGTGTCCAAAGATTCCTAAAGCTTTGTCTTGACATTTCTATCTTCTATAAACATTTCCTTTGTTTCTAAAAATTGTTCATTACCACCCCTTGTACAATCATAGTCTTCATAAGTTGGACTATCTAGGGTTTTCTTTTGTGTTTTAATAGCGATAAATGCATCTTCTAAGTCTGAATCAAAAGTGGTGGACACATACCTCTTCCTCTTTACAAGTGTATGCACATTTCCAAGGGTATTTCCCTTCCCTTCCAAGTTTGTTTCAACCAACACCACATCTTCTTCCTATTGTTCCTTTCCCTTTGTATCTTCTTCAAGTTTTTCCACACCCCCCTCATAACATCTTGTTTTTTTAGGAAGCTTGACCACCTTGGGGTAGGCTCCTCCTTCTAAATATCCTTCTTTTTCTTCTAAACATCCTTCTTTTTCTTCTGTGGTTTAGAAGGTGTGGATGTTGTGGATGTACTACCTCTTCTTTTCTTGGATTCAGGTGTTTTTGAGGAATATGGGGTTTCTTCTAGTGCTAGTGACCTAGATTGTAGCACATTGTGCTCCTTAGGCTCACCTTGGCTATAGGTAGGTGAAGCCGTAGGTGAGACAAGAGAACTTCCTCTTGTAGGTTCAACTTGTGGCTCTAGGGTTTCAGGTACTTCATGTGCCTCGAGTAGAATATTGATATCTTGACAACTCACAAAGTCTTCCTAGGAGATCTAGGGATATTGAATTCTCAAGCTCCTTTTTACTAAAAGGGAAATCAAACAGTGATGTGATAAAGTTGTGTTACTATGTTTCCTTTGGTAATCAGATGCCATTCTTTTTAACATATTATAGAGAAAATTTAGCACCTTTACTAGCCTATGATGGTGAAGATGACTAAGTAATTTGAAATGTAAAATATATAGTAGATTTTGTCTACCATCACAAGGTATCTAATAACATAGGAAGCATTGTTGGCCCAAAACCATGGAAGAGAAATTCTATTTGTACCTTGGGATGACGAATCCAAATTTTCTCCTTGCTCACAAAATTCTTCTCTTGTAGCCACTGCATCTACTCGTACTACAAACTTTGCTCCAATCCTAGGAAAACTTGATACTTGTGCTATTGCTACTTCAGATGCATCTACTGACAACCTTTTACCATTTCTTCATCATGCTCCAATGCGGCTACAAATATCCTTGTTATGTCATTGTCAAATTTTGCCAACTTTAGAAAGTAATCAAGCCAACCAACTCTTGTGAAGATAGGCAATACCATTGCATCTTCTAGTATTTTCTTGTGTGTCAACGACTCTCTCCTAATAACATCACCTCCCATTATGAATCTCTTTACCTCTACTCAACATCTTAACCTTCAAAATTCAGCTCAATTTCACTTCACCACCCTCAGACCCTTCTCTTATTCTACTATTTTCTCATGCACTTTCACTACAATTATACTGTAACTGCAACTTTCCTTCTTCGTATTAGCTTAATTGAGCTTAAAAATGGGTTTTGGGTTCGACTTAGCTCAATATCACTGGATTAGGGAATTGGCAATTGAATCTAACAACAAAAAGTAGTTGCAATTTTTGGACAAAAAGGGTTTGCATGTCATATTTGTTTGTTTGTATTTGGTTTTAGGTGGCAAAAAATGAAAAAACTAGATGATATTGTACCCTCCCCCCAACTTAAGGTTTGAAGTGACCTCACTTCAACTCATGATAGGTGAAGGTATCATTATAGATTATGGAAAATAATAGAATGATTATATCACATGCTTAATTTAATATGAAAATACATAATGAAAGTGTTAAGAAATCCATGACAATTATGGTAATGTACTTTGCGTACCTATTGGAGGTGATTAATTGAATGTCACATGTGTGAGCTGAATAAAATGTATCCACAATATGATTTGATGTGACAGGAAGTAATTGTAGGTGAATGGATGATGAGGTGGCGGGTGTAATGTAATGAAACAGAATAGTCGGATGATGATTAGTGATGGATAGTTCAAATGCTTAAAATTTGAATTAGTAGCGTGAAAGGAGATAAGAATGTTTTGGGTACTTATTATGATAAGATGGGTATTGCATATATGTGAAATACGAGGTGAAAAAGGTGTGAACTATAATTAATGTGGCGCCAATTTTTGAATTTCTTGGTAAGTGGTGTTGCGAGTACCTTCGACATTAGTTCCCGCCTGAATTGTGACAACTTTATGCTACAGGTCCCTATTTCAATAGGGCCCTATTTGAATGGTAA
>VDFB02000017.1:550914490-550959856 GCA_007258455.2 Sequoia sempervirens
AAAAAAAACTCATAGAAAATGTCTACACATTATTAAAAAAGTGTGTATGCATTATGTTTCGGGTACCCGAGCCTTAAAAAACATATATGGACTAAAAAAAAAAGTATGTGTTATAACATGTATGCATTATATAACACACATTTTGTAACCCAAAATACGTACCCATTTCTAAAAAGTATTTATTTTTTAAATAATCAAGAAAATAAAGAATACATATGCATTTTGTAATGCTTATGAAGTTTTTAAAATGCATTTGCATTTTTAAAATTTTGAATTCCCAACCCACATGCTGCCTTGGTTTTAGGCTTGGGAAAGGTTTGGCAACTTGACCCTTAGCCTTTGACCTACAACTAAAAAACTAAGGCAAATTGAACAAGAATGTCCAACATTGGCAATATGGCTGATGGACTTTTTTTTTAAATTAATCTATAAAATTAAAACCCATTAGAGAACACGATATCTAGTTTCTAAATACATAATTTTTATTAAAATTAGATTATATTTGTTATTTTTTAATTAGTTTCTAAGCAAACTAGTCCTTCAACTTGAAATATTAGGCTCTTTTTGTTTTTTAATAACTTTTTTTTGGTCAAGTTTCTTGTAAAAAAATTATATGGCATCAATTTTTAGAAAATTCTCTACACAATGAAAAAAGGATTAAAAAAATGTTTAGTTTAGGTCCAATTATGTTGTCCATACGCATTGTTTTCAAAAAAAATAGAAATTACACAATAAAAATCAATAAAAAAATATCTCAAAAAAATTATAAAAAATTCCTCATCAAATCTTCATGTTATAGCCTCCTCTTCCCCAAAAAAAGGAATTAAAATAATTTTATTTTAACAAAAGTGGTGTTTAATATTTGTATGGTAAAATTGCTAGATTCTAAAGTGATTTTATATATCTCTCATTTAAATGAATTATTCTTATTTTAGGGACAATTAGAGAGAAATCAGATTCAGCTGCTAAATTTCATATTATTAACATTTTTTAAGATTCATTGTCTAAGTGCCTCAAATTTTTAGTCCAAGTGTGACAAATTCTGAAAAACAGCAAAAACACTTCCACTTTTTGAGTTTTTTGTGGACCCAACTTCTTGCATCAACCCATAGGGCTTGCTTAAAAGCTGACAGTGATGTCGTAAAGGCTCGTAGAAGGTAAGAAGAGAAGTGGTCCTGAGATCCTCTTTCCTCTTTTGTTTTCCATCTTGATGCTCTTTCTTGCCCTGTGGTAGCACTGTCAGATTCTGCTTTGCACTTGCAAGAGAATCATATGATGCTCGCTTGGCAAAATTCTAAGTGTCCTACATTTGAGCTTCTTGTTCTACTCACAGAGCCTAGGCCTATTTGGTATGTCAGAAGGAAAGGTATCCATGGGGAATCTTCTATGTCTCGGCCCCTACAGCCTCCCACCACCTTTGCTCCCAAAGCAGTAAATGGGAAGAGGCCCACTACCAAGGCATTAGAGTCAATTACCCTCGCCATTTCTCAATATGCTCCTCCTACTCCCATATAGGAGTCTGTCCGTCCACTGGAAATAGTTGTGGTGAACACTCCCATGGTTGAGTAGGAACCTTTTGTCCCTTCACAACTTCCAGCCTCTAGCTCAAAGAGTCATAGAAACTTCCTTGTGTGTGAGTGCAAGTGCCAACGAAAAGCTCTTGTGGCTGAGCAAGCTGCCTTGCAAAGAAAGGACAAGGAGATGACCACCCCTATTTCATGACTTCCTACTATTTTCTCCTCTCTCCTCCCCTTTACCTCTATTCAACTGAACTCTATATCACTCCTAGCTCCTGTTGTGAGTGCACCTGACTCTAAAAGGGTCCAGGTGTTCATCTCTCAATCATTTGAGCTACCCTTGTTGATGTCCCTTCTGGTTGTCTCTCCTTTTCTAAAACCTGTGGATAGGTTCAACAATTTGGTGGTATCTGGTGTTTTTTCTCTTCCATCTCTTCCTTTGTGCCTCTCGTCTCATGTGTGGGGAGTTTGCACCCCATGATGGAGTGAATGGTAGAGGTTGGTTCTTCTAACAATGAAGGGCGTAAGAGGAGCCCACCTTCTCTAAAAGGTGGTCCTGCACTAACTTGTTCCATCCTAGTAATGGAACCAGTCTTGACTTCCCTCGAGTTTGTTACTACTCCCAAATCACTCCAAGATCCAAGCAATGAATCTTGGGTGCAACCCTCTCCATCCATTGAAGTACAATATGGCACTCCACTAAGGTGCATGTTCAACTCTTTGGATGAATTTTTGGCTTTTTCATCGATTTTCGCAAAGTCACTAACCCTAGCTCCACAAGAGCTTAGTGAAGAAGACCTTGTGTGGGCTTCTTCCTTACCCCTTATTGCAACAGGATCAAAAGATCCTCCCCTTAATATTCCACCACTGTAGGCTCATCCTCCTTCCCCCTATGATGACCTAGAGTGGGAAGTAGATGACCTCTTGGTCTATTAGTGTTCGGGGTAGGTCCCTTCTTTATCTTTAGAGTAGATGTGTGTGTGTGTGTTGTGATGCATTCCCTCGTGATCATGCTATTGTTCCTGGATGACCCTTGTCACCCTTGTTGGTGCTTGGGTATAGGCATGATTTTTGTGTCGTAAACCTTCTATTTGCATAATCATTCTTCCATGTTTGTGATTAACTTTCAACAAATTAGGGATGATGCAAAGCATTGGGGAAATTTATGCTCCCCTTCTATGTTGACCCAATTTTTTATTTTCACTTTTTCTTCTTGTGCATTCTTCACATGATTTGATATAGTAGGGGGTTGATGATAGTTCATTTATATACTACTATTATACTTATATACATATATTTATGAGCAGCTATGACCCTAAAATATCATATCACCCCTGTTTCTCTTATTTGTTAGCTTGATTCCTCTTTTTCACTCTTTTTCTCCTCTTCTTTGTTTGAGTCGTCCCTCTCATGCATGACAGCGCCTTTCTGTAATAGTTCAATTTTTGGAAAATGCATTCATTTCCAATAAATCTTTTCTCGATAATCTTTGCAAACCTTTTTGAAAAATCGCATTCTCAACTTGGACCCTAATGGAACATGTTTCCTTCATCATGGACTCACAAAGAAAGAACTTGAGAACTTTCCTCCAAGGTGGAAGTAGCTTTTACCTTCCCCTCATGAGGGGGCACTTTCTTCCTTTTCAATTCCTTGATCAAGTGAACATCTTTCAAAAGGATCCCTTGATGATGAATCGATCCGAAGAGGAACATATTTCTTACACTTTCAAATAGTGCATTCCTTGAGTGGACCCCCTCTTTATGTCAAGTTCCCGAGGGACCCCCTTCAAAGTTTCATAATGTATCAACGGTTTGTGCTTGACTGTCTATGTGCCTACTTTGTTCCTGACATGCTTTATCTACAGGTAGACATGTTGCTTTCTAGGTGCGCCTGTAAAGCCACTTTCCAAAATCAACTCTACAAAGTCCCTTTCCTATGGGTTTCCTCCATGCAAGAGATCTTGGGAGATGCCTACTTGTAGGTCCATATGCCTATAAGGAACTTTCATCTAGGTTTCCTTCATATGAGAAATCTTGGGGGATACCTTCTTGCAAGTCTGTGGGCCTATGAGATGCTTACTTCATGGGGATTCCTTCATGTGAGAGATCTTGGAGGCTGCCTCCTTGCAGGTTTGTAGTCTTGTGAGACGCTTACTTTTTGGGTATACTTCATGTGAGAGATCTTGAGGGTTACCTTCTTGCATGTCTGTGGACCTATAAGATTCTTTCATCGTATAGTATTTTTCCATCATTAGTTTGAGGACCTTCGATGTACCTTGGGAAACTTCATAGTTCTATAGGGCTATGGAGTTCTCTATTTTTTCCTACACTTTCAGGCTCGCCAAATCGTGGTTTGCTTCCTTGATGGTTCAGGTATACATTTCTAACCTTGCTACCTTTCTGATCTACTTTACCAAAGCATTCATCAGTATTCGTGCTCAGTAAAGTGGGGAAAATGTATAGGAGAAAATTTGCACCCTTCATGCAAATTCCCCTTTTACATATCCTCACCTTAGAAAACCAAATCCAAAGGCAAAATTCCACATCAACAAGTTTCCTTCCTTCCATTTGGTGCCTAGTTTTTGTGTTAATAGGGGAATATTTGTTGGGGATGCAAGTACAATGCACAAATGTCTATGCAACACACTATCATCCTTGACATATTCCTACCTTTAGTGTCCACAAGGATGTTACGTTCTCCATTGGGCATGAAGCGTAATGCCTCTATGTCAACCAGCCAACCTGGAAATGGCTCTTTTAATCCCATTTTGGTCTTTAAATTCCTATCTTACTAATTCAATCCATATTCTTAACACTTCTTGATCTTTATGGAAATTCTCAAGCATTTTATAACATTCTCTTCACTCTCAAGCATCACTTTGGCACTCCATCATAGCAGCAAAAAAAATTCAAATCTATAAAGCAAGTGTGAAGCAAGTCATTGCAATGTGGGCTTGAGGTTTTGCAACACCTCCCTTCATTGCAATTGAAGTTGTGGTGATTTTTCAAGCCTTCTTTCTCCTCCATTGGCTAGTGAGCTCTTGGTGGAGGTGGTAATGCTTTGCTCCTCTCCTTTACAATTTGGTTGAGTAGCTATTTATTGTTTTGTAGTGTGATTTGTGTACTTTCTTTCTTTACTTCTTTATCATATATTTCCCTCTTGTTTCTATTTGGTTGTTCATAGAGGTGAAAACACCAAAATTGGGGTTTAACTGAGGTAGACCCCTATACAGCCCCAACACATTTCCCCTCTTTTCTATGTGCAAGTGGACACACTTTTGGAGCTAGCTGGAAGATGGGCATCTTAGTGAGATTATTTTCATCACTCTAGCTCTCATCTATTTTCTTTATCATATCCATTTGTATCTTTCCTACTTTATAAATTTTTTTTGTTCCTTTAGAAGTCATTAGCTAGGTCTTCAACTAGTTTCCTAATGATTCATACTTTCTTTTTAGTCCTCTGGTCATATGAACACTAGTGCACCTAAGAGATGCTAGCATGCCATGCTTTCATCCCAGAACTACACTTTTTTCCTCTGGAAGAGGGCTACCTGAGATATAGTGTTGAACCAAAAAACTAGCTCGCTTAGCCCCAAATCAAATTTTAGGTTTGCAGAGTGGTTGAAGGACCTTATAGTCCTCATCATTCTCGTCCCCTATTCCAAAACACCCCTTTAGATTAAGGTAAGTTAGGGTAGCCCTCCACTCTTGTCTCTCTGTGACCCTAATCCTTGACATGGTTGGTCCCCCTCTCTTACAACCCTTATGGGAGAAAAACCCACCACACCAAGAAAAACACTTTGTATTACAGCGAACAAAGTTCACATATAGAGTTATAGTTTATGCTTCTCAAATGTTGAATTACAATCTCAATTCAGGGAGCATAAGATTTAATCAATCTTGTTCTCACAAAGAACACTACTCTCTCAAAGATCATAGTTTCAATTGCATATTACATTACAACCTTTTCGCGAGAGAACACCAACTATTCTACATCCCAGGCCATCCCATAAACCAACCGTCACACAACGATTAAAATATCAATCCATTGATGAGACAACCTCCAATCTCTCATTGATCTACTTGAGTCACATTGATACATGTTCACAAAAAACCATCGAGCAGATTCAACATTTTGATGAGAGATCTCAACATCTCCTACCAATCCACTAAGGTCTCCTTGATATCAACTTTACCAAGTATCAAGTATCGACATATTGGTGAGACAAGTTGTCTCTCACTAATATTAGGATGTCATACTGATGAAGGTCACACCTATCAATGTAGTCCCTACTACTCAGTCAACATTCCTTGAACAACCTATCACTATCCACCTGACAGCTCAAGTCCCACCACAAATCATTAGCATGATAGCCTTTGTCTAAGAGAGATTCACCAAAGTCTCATCGAGCACCCCAAGTCTCACCAATGAGAGTTGTCAAGGCTTGTTCATGAATGTCTAAGAGAATTTTTCCAAAGTCACACCAATTAGCCAAAGTCACATTAAAAAGATCAGTCGAGACTTCTTTTGGATGTCAATGAGACATTTCACAATGTCTCACCGACCACCCATTGTCACACCAACAAAGGTTTTATGGCTTAACATCGACATGTCAAGGAGACACTTCCTAATGTCCCAATGATGAAGAAAACTCTTGTCGATGATGCCACCTCAAGGGATTTTGGTATGCCGATGAGACAATGAAATAACTCACATTGATAGAGTGATCTCTCGCCGATAAGGGAAACCGCCAATACCACAAGCTCAGACCATCATGCAAACTCCATATGAGTTCACGCCAATAATGAACCATCTTTCTGATGAAGACCAAACACTATTTGCTTCCATTAGTCATGCCAATAAGTTGAGGCATAATTATAACATGCTCCCACTTGATGAATGCTTACTGGCTTAATCCAAATCTGATATTACTGAATGTCATAGGCCCCAAGGCCCATCAAATTGGCACACCACCTAAAATTTTTGTATTTACTAGTTTCTTTAATCCATCTACAACATTTTCCAAAGTATCCACCTTCTCAAGACTGACCTTTCCATCCTCCACCATATCCTGTACAAAATGATACTGCACATCAATATGTTTGGTCCTAGCATGGAAAGTTGGATTTTTTTCCAAAAAAATAGCACTCTAACTATCACAACAAATGATAATTTTCCCTACATTGAACCCAATATTAGAACAAAAATGTCTAATCCAAATGGCTTCTTTACAAGTATGTGTTGTTTCCATGTATTTTTCTTCTGTAGTAGATAAAGCGACTATAGTCTGCCGCTTGCTCATCCAACTAACTGCACCACCATTCAACGTGAAGATGTATTCATTGGTGGATCTTTTGATCTCAATGTCCCCTACCCAATAAAAATTTGCATAACCTTGAATGTTGATGGATCTTTGTGATTCAAATGATTTACCATGATAGAACAAAGTGTACTGAGAGGTTCCTTTTAAATATCTAAAAACTCTTTTCACAACATCCCAATGTGATCTTCCTCGATTTTCCATAAACCGACTAAGAATTCCCACTACTTGGGAAATGTCTAGCCTAGTACAGACCATTGCATACATTAAGCTGCCAACTACACTTGCATAATGTACTCTAGTCAAGTCCTCCATCTTAATAGGATATTTTGGAAAATCCTCAATAGATAGCTTCATTCTCTACAACACTGGAACAACTAGTTGTTTGAAATCAAGATTATACTAAATCTCTCTAGGAAAATACTGATATACTTACTTTGGTTGAGCCAAAGATTACTACTCTCTCTATCCCATTTTATTACCATCCTCAGAATATACCTTGCTGCACCAAGATCCTTCATTTTTAACTTTGTAGACAACTGAGATTTTAGATCAAAAATCATAGTCTTACTATTTCCTATGAACAACATGTCATCAACATATAGGGAAATAATAAGAACTTGATTGTTTTTCAATTTTGAAGTACACACAATGATTATATTTTGATCTTACAAGTCCCAATGACAAAACAAAAGTGTCAAACTTTTGGTACCACATTCTAGGTTATTGTTTTAAACCATACAGAGATTTCTTTAACTTGCAAACCAAATTTTCTTTACCTTTTTCCACTAAGTGCTCAGGCTGGGACATATAAATTTCTTCTTCAAGATCTCCATAAAGAAATTTTTTCTTCACATCCATTTGTTCAATCTCTAAGTCATACGCTATTGCAAGTGACAAAAGAAATCTAATAGATGTCAGCTTAGCTATAGGAGAAAATATTTCTCCATAATCAATTCCCTCTACCTAGGAAAAGCCTTTCGCAAACAACCTAGCTTTATACTTTTCAACACTATCATCCAGGCCAATTTTCTTCTTGAATACCCACTTAGAGCAAACAAGCTTTCGACCTTTAGGCAAGGGTACCAAATTCTAGGTTGCATTCTTCTCTAATGACACCATTTCCTCTTCCATGGCTTCCAACCAAGAATTTGAATCAAACATTTCTATAGCCTCTTTCACAGTCCTAGGCTCATCAGTGTTTGTAATCAAAGCATAGGCACAATTTGCATCCAACATGAAAAAACCATACCTTTTAGGTTGTCACCTTTCATGTGTAGACTTCCTCACAGGTTGAGGCTGAGGTTGTGGTTTTTCTTCTTCAGAACTCTCAGAGTTGCTTGAACTCTCCTTAGTTTCAGGTACACTTCGTAGTTCCTCTTTATTTGGATTTCGAGGGATTTCAACTACCTTTTCTTTTTTTTCTTCTTTCATCTCTAACTACAAATCCACTGAAGAAGGTTTCAACTCATGAAAGATTACACTTCTACTGTATACAACCTTTTAGGTCACCAAATTCCAAAGCTTGTATCATTTCACACCAATGTCATAGCCAATGAAGATAAATTTTATAGCTCTATTCTCCAACTTAGATCTTTTCTTATTTGGTACATGAACATATGCTTCATAGCTAAAGGCTCTTACATGTCCTAAAGAGGGCTTCTTACCAGACCAAGCTTCCATAGGAATTTTATCAACAAGTGTTGAAGAGGGAGATCAATTTGATAAATAACATGTTGTAGCCATAGCCTCAACCAAAAAATTCTACTCCAAACTAGCATTTCTACTCAAACATGCTTCTTTCCTTTTTCATCAGCATCAGTTCATCCTTTCAACAACTCTATTTTGTTGCAAAGTGTAAGGTGTCCTTTTATGCCTTTTTATTCCATGGTCTTTGCAGTACCTTTCAAAATCTGTAAAACAAAACTCATCGCCATTATTTGTCCTCTGGCAGTTAATTTTTCTACCAGTTTGATTTTATACCAAGTTTTTAAACTCTTTAAACCGACTAAACATTTCTAATTTACTTTTTTTAAAGTACACAAATGCCCTTCTCGAATAATCATCAATAAAAGAAACATAATATCTTGATTTCGACAATGAACATTTATTGGACCAAAAACATCAGAGTGAATATAATCTAGAACACTAGAAGATTTGTGAGGACTATAATAAAATGAAACATGATGTTGTTTTCCATATATACAATGTTCGTAAAAATCGACCACAAGGTTACAATCATCAAGCCCTTCAACCAGGTTTTTGTTTTTCAAATCTTTTAAGCCTTTCTCACCAATGTGGTCAAGCCTTTGATGCTAGAGCATGGTCTTTTCTACAAGTTTCGCCTCCAAAGAATTCACCCCCAGTGGAACTTTAGTCTCCTTCTCTACCCAAGCAGCCTTGCTTGAATTTTTAGAGACACTGTTTCATAGAACAACATGTGTGTCCAACTTGTACAGAGGACCAATTCAAGCACCTCTAGCTAGCACCATCGAGCCTCTTGTCATTTTGTAGCCATTGTTCAAAAAAGAAACTTTTATGCCAGCATCATTCAACTTGCTTACAAAAAGTATATTTTGAGCCAGACCTAGTATATGCATTATGCCATCAATCCCTTTGATCCTTCCATCAAGAAATTGAATTTTGACTCTTCCACGACCAACGATTTCTAGCGATGAGTCACTTTCCAGATACACCTTTCCACCAACATACTTTTTGTATTTTGTAAAAAAATCTTTGTGAGATGTCATGTGAAAAGATGCACCTAATTCAATCAGCCATACACCATCTAATGCCTGAGTCACCAAGGTTGCAATGAAGGCATTTGCTTCACTCTGAGAAGAATCATTATCTGAAGAATTATTTTTCTCCTTTTTTTTCTCCTCTTTGCAATCTTTACGAACATGACCAAGTTGCCCACAATTCCAACATTTCACCTTGGACTTCTTGCCAAGAGGCTTTGATCTCCCTTCAAATTTTTATCTTGACTTCTTGTCCTTCTTCTTGCCTTTCTCCTTTGATCTGCCTCAAACAACAAGATCCTCCTTTTCCATCTTAGAACATTTCCTTCACATCTCTTCTGACAACAATGAAGCAGCCACATCTTCCATCTTGAAAGTGGTTGTCGTGCTCCCAATAGCCATCACTAAATGATCCCAAGAGACAGGAAAAGAACACAAGTGCATACAATGATCCTCATCATCTATCTTTACACGTACATATGTTAACTGAGGAATGAGCATATTGAACATATTCAGATGATTAGCCACAGACGTCCCTTCCTCCATCTTCAAAGAGTACAACTTCTTCCTTAAGAATAGCTTATTCACCAACGACTTGCCTTGATAAATGTCACCAAGCTTCTTCCACAAAGAATATGCAGACTTCTCTTCATGAACATTCAGGAGAACGAAATTTGCTAAACAAAGTCTTATCAACCCTTTGGATTTCCTCTTTTTGTGAGATACCACTTTTCTTGCTTCATACCTAAAGGTTTATAACCAGACATAGGAATCTAGAGATCTCTATCTACCAACAGGTCTTCCATTTTGAGTTTCCACAACTCAAAATTAACACTATTGAATTTCTCAATTTCAATCTTCCTTGATGTTCTTGTCATCTTAATCTATAAATGAAACTACCAAACTCCTCTACAAGATTCCCACTTTAGAATTGACATAGAAACATGTCCAACCCATAAGGATAACACAACTGGTCAAGCTCTAGTACCACTTGTAAGGAAAGTAGAGGTGTGAAAACACTTTCCTAATGCAAATTCTAAGAAGATAATGCAAATTTAAGGTTCAAATTTCAATTATAGTACATTGAACATGCACCTTACTAGGAATAGATAAGAAAAAAATAAGACAACACAGAGTAGACACCAATATTTAACATGGGAAAACCCTTATGGGAGAAAAACCCACCACACCAAATAAAACACTTTGAATTATAGTAAACAAATTCACATACAAAGTTACAATTTATGCTTCTCAAATGTTGAATTACAATCTCAATTCAGGTAGCATAAGATTTAATCAATCATGTTCTCACAATGAACACTACTCTCTCAAATATCATAGTTACAATTGCATATTACATTACAACCTTTTCTAGAGAGAACACCAACCGTTCTATATCCCAGGCCATCCCACAAACCAACTGTCACACAACAGTTACCATATCGTGCCATAGATGAGACAACCTCCAATCCCTCATTGATCTACTTGAGTCACATCGATACATGCTATTCACAAAACACTCTCGAGCAGTGTAAGACCCTGCCTCGTAGGTACTTAATACAATCCTAATTTGTTATATGCCTTTCTTGAATTTATGATTAGATATATTATGGATGATAAATAAGGTGATCTTTTGGTGATATTCTTGCATTTAATTTTGATATTTTGTTTATTGTCACTACCATGAAGGTGGAATGCACTCATATATTGTGAAAAGCTAATTGAAATTTTAAATGGGTTATTATATAAATAAAGTATAGAATATTTAGTTAACAAATTTATGTGATCAAATTATTACTTATGATTGTGTTGGTATTGTGCAGGAAGGTTGCGGTGTTAGCATGGGAAGGGTGAACCATCGAGAGAAAGTTAAAAGACTCTTCTTGAGGGTATAAATTTGATCCCCTTTTAGAGCTTAGAAAGAAATAAAGTTAACATGTTGAAGTAGTGAGGGTTGATATTAAAGGGATAATTTATTTTGGAGTTGAGAGGGTATTTGATAATGTTTCATGTGGGTGTAAGTGGGGTTAGGGGTTAGGAACCCTTATCCAAGTTTGAATTTTGGATGGGTCCTTAAATGGGCCTTTAAAGAGGGTTGTTGGTCAATTTCCTTGGTTGGGATGCAAAAAGAAACCCCCTAGGGTCTATACCATAGTGGTAGGGGTCAAGTGGGCATATAATAGTGCCCCAAGGACATGATTTGACCTCTAAAAAGTCCTCATAATGGGAAAGCAACGAGTTTTGAAGAAAGGGATGGGATAGAAAGATGGAGGGGTTGTCCAAGTGCATGTTTCATCTTTAATATGGAAAAGACTCTAATTGATGGAGGTAGGTACACTCCACACTTCCCCCTCCAAAAAGGTTGCAAGTTGAAAATCCTATATATATGGGAGAGGAAGGAACGGGAGGGTGTTACCCACTTCTCCTTTTGGAGAACTCTAGTGAAGAGGGTAGAAGGGATGAGAAGAGGAGAGAAGTGATCCCTATTTGGAGATAGTAATGAAGGTAGCTTGGCTTGGAGAGGAAAGGATGATGGAGGAATGAATCTCCCTCCACTAAGAAAACAAATAAGTTCTTCCCATTTCCATTTACCCTATTTATTTGATGTAAGAAGGTGACATTGTGTAGGGATTATGGTTGAAAATAGAATTAGAGAGTCTAGATGTATGAAATTGGTGCTATGTTAGTTTTATCCTTTGTAAAAATGAGAAAAGACTCCATTTATCCTCATGGAGCTTGAAGAATTCCTTGCTCGTGGGTATGGCTAGAGCCCACGAGGCTCCATGACGCCATTACAGTAGGGTGGAGAGCAAGCCTTAATCAATGTGTGTCCATCGTCATATTCCCTTAAATTTGTTTGTAAAATGGAAATCTAGTGTTTGTTGTAACATTCAAAAGAAAATGGATAAGAGCAAGTTGTTGATGTATTAAATGGGTGTTACTAAGGGTCACTAGTTTCTCTCAAGTTCTAAATGAAATTTTCTTTAGGATTCAAGGTTAAATGTAAGAAACCATGGAAGGATTTGCTTGTCTCATCAAAAAGAAAATAAATTTATTAATGGTAAAATCAAATATGAATCTATATCATGATATTCTTATTTGTTCTAGTTATATATGGTTCTTAAAACATATTCATTTCACTTGCAAGTGATTTTTGTTATCACACCATCAAATATATGCATCCTCATATAGCCAAATATTTAAACTCAAAAATATTTTCTCCCTACATTATAACTTTTAATCTTTATAAGTAAATCTTAAAAAGGAAAAGAAATAATACATCTAAGTGACAACAAAAGTATTTAGGAAGAACCTTATATCTCCCTTCCACGTGAGCATGTGCCTGTAGATCTCATATCTTGTAATGAATATGAACATATAATGCACATACACTCAGGAAAATGGAAATAAAAATAAAGTAAATATAACATGTGTGGAGAAATAAGGTAAATAATTTTCTAAATATATTTTTTTTGAAGCACAATCTTTGGGATGCATAGTCTGTAGAAGAATATATTTTCTTTCCTATCACATGCCTTAAGGGAAAGGTCTTATATGCTAGAGAAACAAAGAAAGAGAGAAGAAATATTAAAATAAAAAAAATTAAAACAATTATTAAACAAAATAAAGGGGGGTCTTCCTACTGTTCTGCTAGTCACGACAGCAATGGAAGAGATCCAAGTCGATGCCCTCATCCCAACTCTATGTATGCTTAGAAAATAAATAAACCAGTGGCATGAGGGCATGTGCTTGAGTGCTCCTTCAACTAAGCCTCCATCTAATCCCTGACAGTAAAAACTGGAATACCTTTATGGCATGTAAGGAGAGATGGAGCGGACGGGGCATCAATTTCCCTGGCACCACTCTCACCCCTTCTTTGCATATACCCATCAAAGGAGAAAAGTATGAGAGCCATACAATCCTTCCTAACCAGGCACATGGTAGTGCAAATTTTATGTTGACCACTACTTCTAGTGCTACAAGCAGTGATAGCAGTGTGAACCACAATAAGTGGATGCTACGTAAAACCATGAATAGATCTATTGGTTGCTCACACACGTTTAATGGAAAACAATAGAGGATGCAATAGAGCTGCAAAATGGACACGCATTACATATTACAAATAGCTTGAAAAGAGGGATAATAAGTAGAGCAACAATTTTTTTTTGGAATGAGTCACCGATATGGAATGTAAAAAAAATAAAAAAATAAAAAAATATACTTACTACCTATGTTCCAGGTCCTTTTGGGGACAAGGACAAGGGGACGGCTGGGGACGCATTTCTGGGACATTTCCTAGGGGCCCATTTTTAGGGGATGGTAGGGGACGACAACATACAAAATACATATATATATATATATGATTTTTTCAAAATTTATTAATATATTATTATATTATATACAAAGAGAGGGAAAGAGAGATATATGTCAATAAATTAATAATTGCTCACAACAATATAATAAATCGCGAGAGTAGTAGCATAACAACATACTAAAATTTAAATTATAAATGTCATTAAACTTTAAAGCATTATAAAATTTATCATGGAAAATATCAAACATCAATAAATTATAAAACAATGGTCTATCAATATCCAAATGTTTCAAACATGCATCCAAAAGTCTCAAAGTTCAAAGTTCCAACAGTATTTGAAATTAAGCCTCATTCAAGCTATCAATATCAAAAGACTTAGAAATATCTAAGTCACTATCATCTTCTGGCAAGAGTGGATCATCCAATGGGAGCCCGACCAATCCTGGTTGCACCTCATCCTCATCAATTTTACTAACATCCTCAGGATCAACATCCCATCGTGTTGCTGGAGTCTATTGATACTGAGTAGTCTGATGATCCTAAAGTCTCAAGGCACTATGAATTGCAACTAATTTCTCAGATCATCTTGAAGTAAGCCTATTCCTCTTAATGGAGTGGATGATTTCATAGGTGGACCAATTCCTCTTTGTAGCAGAGGAACTAGCAATCTGTGAAAGCAAACGAATGGCAATTTGTTTCAAATCTGGTGTGTCCTTCCCATGAAATTTCCACCATCCAATGGGGTTGTTCTATGCAATGGTGGCCCTATCTGTCCTAGCCTCCAGTTTTTTGAATGTAGGACCCTGAAGATCAGCAAACATAAGCCACTGCTCTCTAATAATGGTTGCTAGCTCATCGGTATACATTTTACAAAGGGCTATTGTAAGCCCCTCTATCACCTCATCATCCTCAGAAGGAAGCATTCGGCCAGGTCTAGGTACATACCACTTCAGATTAAGAGCATAGGCAATCATATGAAGAGGGGTATTCATTGTGTTCCACCTCTTTGTCACAATAGGCCTAATATGGTCCTCATAAAATCTCAACTTAGGTTCCTTTTGACGAATAGCTTGCTTCATTTGGTCAAGCATGCTATCAAAAGTCTCATATATCTCTCCCAAGCTAGGAGAGTCTGTATTTGCATAACAGATTATCCTCACAGCTGGTGATATGAAAGAGAAAATATACCTACAAGAAACAAATTAAATATTAGAACTTTTAAAATAATAAAATACAAACTACAAATAAAACAAAGTGTAACAAATTCAAAATTTCAAAAACAATTTAAATTTTCAGATTTCTTACTTGATAGTGGCCCACCAAGTTTCACTAAGTACTCTATCTCTCACTTCCTTTCCTTCATTTGTCTTCGACAGATTCCACCTTTTCCAATCTGCACAAACAACCATGGCTTGTCGAGCATCTTGGACCTCCAACATCCTCTCTAGCAAAATATAGTAGCTAGCATATCTAGTCTCAACTAGTTTGAGGAATTCTTTCTTTGAATAAGACCGGAATAGTGTGTGTGAAGTGTGATGATTGCATACAAACATTTATATGCCTCTAGCCTTTGCAACTACTTCCCTCACCCAATATATGTTTCCAATGTCTTTCAAAGCATTATTCAAAGCATGTACACAACATGGAGTCCAAAAAATATGTTTGTAAGCATTCTCAATCATCAAACCAACTAGCTTACAAACACAAGCTGAATCTGTCACAACTTGCACAACATTAGAAGGCCCAACCTCCTCTACAGCCTCCCTCAAAATGCCAAATTGAAAATCAGCATCCTTACGCTTTCCAAAACAATCAACAGCTCAAAAAAAGTATGAACCAATAGGGCATGTAACAATAATATTAATGAGTGGCCTATGTTGAATATCAGTCCACCCATCCATGACAATGGAACAACCAGTCCTAAGCCATGTCTGCCTCATCTCCTCCATCAACAAGGTAGCTTTTGAATATTATTTTTCAAGGAGGGAGGTACGCAATCTATGTTCTCCAGGAGGTGCATAAAAGGATCCAACTGACAATATTTCTTTCACCATAGTTTTGAAATAAGGTGACCTTGCCCAATGAAATGGAAGAGCATGTGCATAAAAGAATTTGGCCGCTATATCATCAACTTGCTCACATTTTTGTGTATTCATCAACCCCATGATTGAAGTTTTCTCGCTTGCTTTCTTCTTCCCTCTATCACAAGTCTGTGAAACTGATACATTGGAAGAGCCTTGCAAATCAGCTAATGGTCATTTTTTATTTTGAATGGTAATGATTTGGTCATCACTACATCCAGCCAACTTTGCAAATTGAAGCTGCTACTCCAATGTTATTGTTGTACAAACTCTAACACCTTTTCCACAGTCACCCACTAGATGGCCTCTAATTCTAGTATAGCTCCCATGGTAAGTAGATTTACAAACATGAAAAAACCATTTCTTGCTGCCCCCTGAATTTTTTTTCTTGTTGATAGTCACATCTGTGGAAAACTGATGCAATGGTTTGTTACGGTTGAAAGGGCCTTTTGCAAATCTTTGAAGATTGGGTATAGGGCATGCAAAATGGTCTGAAGAAGCATGGGTTGGATTTTTAGAGGTAGAAGAACGATCTATTCACATTCTTTGAACTTCATTTTCACTCTCACTACCCTCACCCTCATAACTGTCACTGCCATTGCTGTTGCTGCTCATTTTGAAATTTGTATGGCTTTTTTTCTTTATTTTTTAAAATATAAAGTTTGCATGCTGGTTGAAAATCTGAAAGTATGTAAAAATTATACCAAATAATTTAATCAATGAACCATTCAACATTGAAAACAAAAAATGAAAATAAAAGGAAAAATTATTATTAAAAATTTAAAAAAAATTGATAAGCTAATATCATAATACAGAAGCAATTTTAAAAAAAAATAATAATCTCAAACCTGGAAGTAGGAAATGGAACTAAGAAACATGCAGCTCCCAGCTCCTCAAGGCATCCCAATCCCAAACAAAATGCAGCCTAAGTGAAGGAAAAAATGCACAAATAGAGCCAGCTGTGACTTTACCCTAGGCGTGAGAAACAAAAACTTGAAAAAAAATGTTTCATGCCTCTTTCAAATGCAAAAACACCTATGTTAAATGCTCAAACGTAGGAAGAAAAATCCATAAAATTGTTTAATCTGAGCTTTAGTGTGAAGTTGCCCCTACTGTGTGAAGTCGTCGCCCCTCAGCCTCAGCCGCCACACTTGCCATGAGAGCCATAATATTAACAATATATTTCCATATAATTTTTTTTGCTTATAAACTATATTGGCATCGCTAGAAAAGCAATATAAAACATTTTTTAAAAACAAAATTTTATGTTTTTTAAGTGTCTGGACTGGCCATTACGCGGAGGATGGCTAGCCGTCCCCAAGGACAGCAAGGGACGTTCCCAATGTCCCTTGCCGTCCCCGGGGACAGGGGACTGTTCCCAGACGAGAGGAAACATTCCCCCCCATTTTCTGTGCTTTTTTCCATTTTGGGAACAGCTGGGGACTGTCCCCAATGCGTCCCCCTATCCCCGAGATAGATGGGGACGGATACAGGGGGTTTTGGGGTAGGGGACGCGTCCCCATGTAACACAACATACTACATTTAGGACAATCAAATGAAGTGGTTATCTATCATTGTTGGCTAGCCTCCTTCAATCCATCTCTAAGTGTCAAACATCCTATCAAACCTTCTGTCAGAGAGTTAACTGTAGTGACAAGAGTAGGAACCCAATGAACTTATCAAATTAATTACATTCTATGGCATGTTAGAAGGGTAGATTTCTATGTAAGAGTGGAGGTATGGCTTTAGCAGAGGCACCACTTAGATGAATTAAAACCACCATCGAATAGGGAAGCATTAATGAGTTAGAAACTTTTAAAAGAAAAAATAAACACATGCTTTCAGTTCCTCCTGTCAAAGTAAATCAACAGATGGCATTTACACCTGTACCATTGAAGCTCAACCTATTCCTGCATTGGACTGAACATAGTTAGCAGAGATAACTCTAATATATATATATATATATATATACCTGTAGGTGGATGTATTTAGGTGCAGCAAATTAATGGTTGATGTGGGGTAGTTTAAAACCTATAAAATGGGATGGAAAGGTTGTGACAGTCAGGCAATATCAGACCAGGCAACACTCTAGATTAATGATGCATAAACGTATCTAATAATGATGCTTTCATTATGACTGAGACTCAGTATTAAATAGCGAATTTCATGTTTAGTTGGGTCAGTTATGTGGAAATAATATCAACATTCACTACAGTAATATTTGTATTGTGAGTAGATAATATAAATAGTTTTATGGTTAACATGAAATTAAATATCATTATTATTATTTCCTTCAAATGGAAGCACTTCCGTGAACGTGAAATTGGGGCTAAATAATATTAGTTTGCTGGGGATCACATTATAATAACAATAAAGGCAACAATAACATTGACAAAAATAAATAAGATAGCTGAGGATTGCTTACTCTCTAATTTAAAAATTATATCATTAATTAGAATCGGTAAAACAATAATATTTATTTTATTGTCCATTGAATAGTAATAATCTTGCAGTTTACCAAAAAATTTTATAGCTATGAATGCAAATAATCAACCATCTTGCGAAACCATCTTGAGAAACTGTGGCAGTAGTAATATTAACAGCAACATTGAAATACTAATTAAGGAAGCAGAAAAATTAATATTACATCAAATATATTTCACATAAGATAAATGTTAATATATATATCATCATTGATTTTAGAAGAATTTAAATACTCTATTTGTATTTAGAAATAATGATGGAGTTATTTTGGGTGGGGCCCATGCCTTCATAAATCATCCTTATCAAAATAGCATTGCTCACTCATTAGATTAAATTACTCTCCAAATTTTTAGTTTTATCCTTCTTCTTTTTTCTCCCTCACGTGACTAACATACTTCTTATTAAATATAATAATAAAGGAATCATTGTTGTTTAAAAATAATAATAGAAGGAAATATTAGAAAGATGGCTAGCATAATGCTTCTTAAATTTCAAATTCATTATTTTAATTTGTGTTTCAAACTAAATAGGATCTCCTATTCCTAAATAGTTAATATACTTTAAAATATTCCTTTTAGACATTCTTAAGAGTAAGAAAGAAAAATGTCGTGGAACTTTCTTAGAAGATTAGGGTTTATATATATAATTTTAATGGTGATATTTATTTCTTTTATTATTATTTTTTTTTTTTAAGAAATCAAAAACTTGAAAAGATATATTTGAATAATTCAATGTTATTTTTTTATAACATAATTAATTCATTAATTTTAAAATATTGTACTAATTTCTTTAGTTGTAAAAGTAAAGATAAGATAAAAAAACAAAAAAAAGTAAAATAACTTTTAGATGAGATTTAATTTTCCATTTTAATGTATATATATATATATATAATTGTGAATACTTAATTTATTATATCATTAATATTATAGGAAAATAACGATTAATTTTTTTAATTTGAATTAGAGTTATTACCTTTATAACTAATCATAATGCAAATAACTGGGTAGTGGCATTCCTATCGATATTTGGTCATTATTATATTAAAGATGATAGTATATTTTATATCAAAATTTTATTTTAGAGTATGGCATATTCTTGTCTAAAATCTATAGTATCGTACTATAGTAAGACCTTGAATTAAGATCACTCACCCAAATTATAATTTGAGTGCCAATCATCATTTTGTTATCAACATCATATTGGTGTAAACGTTAGATCAAGTATTAACCTATTACCATTATTAATTTAGTGAGTGGCAAGTTTGTACACCTAGTTTGACCTAAAGTTTGGAACCTTCTAGTGATATATCATAAGGTGTACATAAAGTATATTCATGCACTTGCTCTCGGTTTCACCTCTTACACACTATCTTAATTATTTTAATGTTTATTTTTTTTAAAAAAAAAATTGGGATTTTGTAGTAAAATTTTTTAGGCATGACAAGCAAACTCAACATGTCAATGAGAGATCTCAACATCTCTTACCGATCTGCTAAGGTCTCATCAATATCGGTTTTACCAAGTATTAACATATTGATGAGACAAAAAGTTATCTCTCACTGATATGAGGATGTCATACCGATGAAGGTCACACATCTTGATGTGGTCCCTACTACCCAATCAACATGCCTTGAACCACCTATCGCTATCCACCTGACAGCTTGGGTCCCACCACAAATCATCGTCATGACAACCTTTGTCTAAGAGATATTTGCAAAAGTCTCATTGAGCACCCCAAGTCTCACTAACAAGAATTGTCAAGGCTTGTTCAGGAATGTCTAAGAGACTTTCACCAAAGTCACACCTAGTAGCTGATGTCACATTGACAAGACCAATCAAGACTTCTGTTGGATGTCAACGAGACATTTCACAATGTCTCACCGACCACCCATTATCACACCAACAAATGTCTTATGGATTAACATCAGCATGTCAATGAGACACTGCCTAAGGTGCCAGTGATGGAGAAAACTCTTTCCAATAATGCCACCTCAAGGGATTTTAGTCTGTTGGTGAGACAATGAAAGAACTCACACTTATAGAGGGATCTCTTGCTGACAAGAGAAACTGCCAACACCACAAGCTCAGACCATTGTGTAGAATCCATATGAGGTGACACCGACAATGAACTGTCTTGTCAATAAAGACCAATTGAACACTATTTGTAGCCATTAGTCATGCCAATAAGCTAAGGCATATTTCCAACACATAAATATACACATACATATGTATGTATATATATACATATATGTATTGATGCAGTTTCAATCTATAGAGAGCAGAAACTGTGCTAGATAGAAGGATATTATGCTTTATCTATTTGGTCCAAAAAACCAATGGACAATGTGCAACATCGAAGAACAAAAGAGTATTAGCCCATGTTTGTGTGTTGTGGAAGGTAAACTATGAAATGAAATATGCAAGAAAATTTTCTACTCTCAACTCCTAAGGAGCAGCAACCTTGCACTATCCAAGCCAATTTCATTGCTTCAACATCTAATTAGAAATAGTGTTTCAAGGTCCATGGAAACTATGCTTTACCAAATTATTGCATTAAAATTGTGTTTACAAAATAATAGTTTTACTTGATACGATTTAAAACATAAGCATAAAACTCTAATACAAACTTTGGTGATTGATTACTAGTTACTCGAACAGAGTAGCAATGACCAATATAGATGCCTAGATAGCCACAAAGGTGATAGCCACAGAGGTTTCCAATTTTGTGAAGCTGGCCAATTTCTATAGTCTCTACTTTCTAACCATGAATGCCATCCTTCCAAAGGTTTCTTCTTTATCACATTTGATTCTTGTAATGAAATAAGGTGCATTGCAAACAGGGTATGTGTAGGATCATCATGGAAAAACCAGGCCCTTAAGTGGCAAAAAAATTAGAAAAATCAGAGTTAGGCAACTTGACGTAAAAAATAGAATAAGTTATCTATATTATTTCAAAAATATGTGAGAATAGAATCTATAGAAAATTGAATGTAGTTTCTAAACTACTATGTTTACTTTTTTTTTTTTAAATCTATTTGGTGAAAATTTGAAATTTCAATGTAGTGTTACTTAAATTTCAGGAAAAAAATAAGAAGTAGGTGTCTGTCTAACCACCCTAACCACAATAAAATGATAATATTTTCTTATAATATTTTAGAGATAAATAGAGGAATCATGTCCAAATGTGATGCATATCTTTTTGTAATTTTTTTTCTAAGTAAATAATTAATTATGATTTTTTTATTACAACTTTTAAAAATATAAAACTCATATGTCTAACCACCTTAGCTTGGTCAAACTTCATGAAATTCAATTTTTCTTTTTTTAATCCTATAGTATGTGAAGCATAGAATGTGATGCATGTTTTGGAATAAAAATGTGATCTGCTTTGAAAGCTATAATTTTTTCAATCAGCACTTTAATTAGTAATTCAAATAGAAATGAATAATTATTATTTATTAAATTCAAAGTAAAGAATAATTTATATTGGTGGGAAGTTGAGAATCTCCTTTAAAAACCCTTTTCATTTTATCAATTTTGGGTTAAAAAAAAGTCGTCAGCCACATACCCTACAAATACCCATCATATTGCCAATTTTTGGCCCATCATGATCCTGCACATACCCAACAATTGGAAGCAAATGATCAAGTGCTTTCATGTATAACTACAACTATAAGTGAAATATTCATTGAAATATGCAATTACCAATTGTACAAATATCTTTCTCGAATGACACTCTAATAATATAGAAGTAAAACATAACAATAATGGATAAAGCATAAAGCAAGACAAGCTAAAAGTGGAAAAATAATATAGTTGCAAGGAATAGCATGGGAAAACAAGCTTGATGCATGACTATACCAGGAATCTAGTAGATTTTCAATGTTTAACTAGAATAATTTTCTTGTAGGAAGAATGGGTTGTGATTATATAAAATACGAATAAAAAATAGAGTGAACTTACAAATTTAGACCATAGCATGTTATAAACTTGACCTGCTATGTACTCACATATGCAACAAATGGTTTGAGTAACAACTGCCACTTGAAAAGAACAAGTCACGTATCAATCTTAATAATAAATTGAAAATTTGTATAACAATGCATTCCAATTTCCAATGCTCAACTTTACCACCAGTTTTAGAGAAAGCATGTGAAATACTATGAACAATGCCACCTATCCACAGAAACACTTGGAAATGAAAACACATGTATAGAAGCAAAACATTAGCAATACATAAGCCTATTTTATTTCGCTATGTGGCATCTGGTTTTTTCAATGCTTACTAGTGTGTGCACCATTATTTTTGGTCAAATTCTACCTATTAAAATGGTGCATCAGGAATCGTGTTGATAAAATATATATATGTAAACCCACATAAGTGGTTTACAATTTGAATGAGGAAGGAAAATTTATAAAAAATGACCCCATGGCAAAATTTTACATTCTGGGGGTTCGAACGAACTAGATGGTTCAAACGAATCAAAAAAGGGTTCACTCGAACTAAGGTTCGAGTGAACCCATTAAATGCATGAATAGACAAAATTCAAAGGAAAAAAATTTATGGGAGGGGGTTCAAATGAACCTTGGTCCGCTCGAACCCCCTGGTTCGAGCGAACCCCCCATTTCCTTGATTTTTGACCTTCACATAAAATACCTAAATTTTTTCACTTCAGAGCTCGGTTTGAACATGAAAATGGTGGAGACTTCACAGACCCAACTAGAATTAGGTAGTCCTCGAAATGAGCTATCCAACAAATATAATTTTAATATGTTTTGGTTTTATTATGTATTTGTTTTTTTAGTTTTATTAAACAGGTTTTTCACCGAAAATCAAGCTCTCCATTCTACACATGTGGAAAAATAACAGATTATCAAAAAAAAAATTGAAAAATATGAGTGCACTAGATATTGAAGTCCTTGATCCAACAAAAAAAATGAATTTCAATACATACAAAATAAGTTGTGTTATACAATCATGCTATATCTAAATTGTAATTGGTTTGACTTTGAAACTTGATTAAAGAAAAACTATTCAATAAAAAACTATCTAACCAAGTGGAAGCACTAGATATCAAAGTTACCAATCTAAATTTGAAAGAATTAGAATTTTATCCTTCATGGAAAAAAAAATATGCATTATACGGTGAGTGTCACTTTTTAAAATGTTGTTTTTTGAAAAAAACTAGTTTTCGAGGGAGATGGAAAAACAAGTGCAATCTGATTCCAAAAAATTTGAAAAAAATATATTTAGAATCTACAAACAAAATTTCATGAAACTCTAGTTTGCATCATCTTCAAATTCCTCACGATTTAGCTGCTATAGGTGCCCGAAAGTGAAGATTTAGTCAAAAAAATTATTTTAGTGTCTAGTTTGGCCAAAAATTGTAAACCACTATTGTGGGATCACCCATATTGCTATGCTCATGTTTTGAGAATTAATTTATTAAAAGTGAATTATTGATTTTTTTACAATTTTCTCATTGGTTGCTATCTTTTTCATCATGCTTTTGTCATTTTGTAATTTATTTATTTAATTATTATTTTTTATTTGAAATATTTCATGAGTTTTTTGGTATAGTCGTGTCTTCCCATAGACTGTTTCTGGTACTGCATGGCTTTTTAAGCACTTCATTTACATTTACTATTTGTGAATTTTCATTTATTGTGAGTAGACAGAAGTGCAGGCATCATTAGTCGCTTATGGTGTGAAGGTTTAAGTCTGACAAGCAAAGTATTATTTGCAATTAAATGCACGATGCACATGCATCAAAACATCCATGGTAAATCAAACATATCTTGAACAGATTGAGATCATTCAATGTCTATCACTCTTTCATGAATACATAATTAATTTGAATTGGAAAAATAGAAAACAATGACCAAAATATCAAAAGCCAATGACGAAATTGCAAAAACGTAGATTAATCCATAAGAACACTAATCGATATGAAACAACAAAGATTAAACCATTGCAAAAGTGTAAAAAATGATTCAGAGGGTGAAATTTGTGTCTGTTGAGAAGGTTTATGTCTATTGTATTGAAAGTGAAAAATGACCCACTTGTAAGTTCCTATATCTTTTACATTGTCATTCTATAGTTTTTTAAATCTCCGCATTTTATGGCTTAATGTCTATTATTTGTTGATCTACGCATTTTATGGGTTAATGTATACGCTTCCTTGTCTTTGAGTGCTTTTATGGATAAGTCTCTAGTGTTGACTATAAGACTTAACACCATAATTCATTAATTCCATGTTCTCTGTTGACCATGACAATGTTTTATTTCATACCTTTCTAATGTTCTTTGATATAGTCATGTCTTGGAATCAAATATTCATCTCAATGTGTGGTGTCTTAACAAGGAAATTTAGTATTCCCTAGTCACTAATTTTCATTTACTGTCAGTGGATTGAAGTGCAGTCAACATTAATGGATTCTACTATCAACTTTTAAGACTGTTGAGCAAAGGATTATTTTCATTGTCTAGTTCTTTGCACTAATTATTTAATGACAATGAAATATGTCAAAAAAGAAATCATTTGTAATTTCCTATATCTTTTACATTGTATTCTCTACATTGTCTAATCATTTGCTCATATTGTTTGATGAGACTAAAACCTGTTTCTTTTGACTCTGAAAGTTGCTATATCTTTTATACTGTCATTTCATTTTTATTTTTTTCCTTCTTATGGGTCAATCTTTGTTTATCCTTATCATTGCATGCTTTTATTGATTAATCTCTATTTTTGAGTTAAAGAGTTAACACCATAATTCATTAATGTTGACTTCTCTATTGGCCATGATTTAAAATGGAAGTAAGTGTTTCTCTGCATGCATGCATTACAGCTGTACTTCACTCTATTAGATGAAAAAGAGATTTGTTCCTATTGGAAATATAGTTATGTGTTTGTATGGGTCTAGGGATTTTGTTATAGACATTAAACCATAAAAACATTCAACAATAGTGAAGAACAAAAATATTAAAATAGGAGATTTTTTTTATTGAAAGCTAAAAAGGAGGCATTTGTAAATTGCTATATCTTTTACACCATCATTATATGAGTGCATGTGGGTTAGTCTATGTTGTTTAGTTAAATACTTAACACCATAATTCACTAGTGTTGACTTCTATGTTGCTCATGAATAAGAATGGAACTAATATGTCCCATAGCATATAGCATTGTTATAACTATGACTGCAAAACTAACAACATCAACTTCATTAGAGAACATTAAACAACGACACATCAATAACACATAATAAATATGAATTGTGTTCAAATCATGGGATATGATCCCAAATAAAGCTAAATTGTAATCTAATATTGAATCCATGCATTCGGAAAAGGTACAAATCCTTATTAGATAGACTATAGATTTGTAATACTATATCCATAATCTTATAAAAAGGAAAAGAAGACTAAATGAGCAAAAATGGAAAAAGTCACTGCATTGTTCATTGTAGCTTTAATCTTAATATCCATACCTCACATGATTCAAGGAACATTTTAAAATTAATATATAAGAAAAAATAATTAAAATGTTACTCACATGTCATTTGAACTTTGCAATGCTTATCTCTACTTCCTCATCAATGGACACTGTCACGAGTGCAAATTCCTATGCAATTTTAATTTCTCTATCTATGACCAGCTTCAAAACTGGTTCGAAGACAAGATCACAAACATATACTAAAATGCATTAAGTAGAAGTGTTAAGCTTGTAAAAGGAAATGGCATTGTCATGATTTACCTGGACAACAATTTATTATGCCTATCAACCATAGAGTGAAAGTAATAGTTAGATTTTCGATCAATATATTTAATTGTCAATACTTATTTTTTATCCTAAAATTAACAAATTCTAAACCCATGTGAGCTTCTTATTTATTATTGGACAAAAGTAAAAACCAATCCAATTGATTGGTAGTGCATTTGGTACAACAGCAAGACTAGAACCAAAGTAAAACATAAACCAAAGACAAAATAATGTAGGCTATGTAAATGTGATGCATTACATATGGGGAAAGAAACATGTAGCACAATTCCAAAAACTTATGAAACAAATTTCATTGTAGCAAAAGCTAAGTTGCAAGCACATACGATTGACTTGAAAATTTTGGAAGATCAAGTACTTTAGATACTTGGTGTCGATGTAATTGTTAAAGCTATTAGAACAATCGTTGTGTAGTAAATATTATGTTATCTTTCTTTCACATCTCATGCCATACTATTCACAAATGCATAAACTAGTTTGGAGCATACCTCTCCACATTTTTGTAGCAGTATATCGATTTCTATAGTGGAGGTAAGATGCCAAATAATGAACAGTTGACAAAGATTCTTGCAAAATCGATGACAACTGGAAGACACACTATGTCATGCTTCTAAATAAAACAATGTTGAACATTATGCATATATCTAACATGTGGTTATAGACAATATACATTCTGCAACAATTCTATCTAACAACTTGTGAAACTATCTGCCATATAGTTTTTTTGTTTCAACAACTAATACTATCCAATATTTGTTTCATGCACATATGCATAAATAATAGGTTGATACCTTCACCGACACACACACACACACATACACACACACACACATATGTAGACATATATATATGCATATATATGTACACATACATACACACATATATATACATACATACAAACACATATACATATGTATACATACATACATATGCATACACATGTATATGTAGATATAGATATATACACATACATACATATATACATCTACATATATATATGTGTGTGTGTGTGTGTGCACATCCATATATACATACACACATATATAAACACATACATATATTTTTATACATATATATAAACACACACATATACATGTATGTATACACACTGATATATATATATATATATATAAATATATATATAGAAATATATATGTATGTAAATATACGTATATATATAAATTTATATACATCCATATACATATACATGTAATAAACAATGCAAGTAATCTTTTGCTTGACAGGCTCAAAGCTCAACACCATAATCCATTAAAGCCAACTGCACTTGCATCTATTCACAATAAATGAAAATTAGATCTTAGTAAATGCAAAATGCAGAACACACACATATATATAAACACATATATATCTATATATATATATATATATATGCACACACACACACATATATATGTAAATATACAAATATATATGTACATGTATATATATATATATGTATATGTATACAAAATTATGAATATATACACATATGTATATGTATGTGTATACACACACACAGATATATATGTATGTATATACATACATATATGTATCTATACATACTTATATATATATATATATATATATGGACAAGATCTTTTTTTCTTGACAACCATAAAGATTAACACCATAATCCATTATTGGTAACTGCACTTGAATATATTTATGATTAGTGAAAATCAGGTCAAAATAAATGCAAAATATGATCATACATGTCCACAGAAACATTTGCAGCAAGGACACATGCATAGCAAAAAATCATTAGAAAATGATAAAAAAAATTATTCCATTGCTCCCAATAATAAATTGCAATTGTGAAATTGCACACCAACAAACAAAACACCAATAGCCAATGACAAAATTGTCAAAAAGAAAACACAAACTTCATTTTAATAGTTCCAAATAAACATTTTGGAAAGAATTCTTATCTTTATAAGATATCCATGAAATATATGGATTTTCCAACATCAATGGTACATCAGATATAACTTGTACAGATAGACATCTTTCAATGTCTACCACTATTTCATGTACACAATTAATTTGGATTAAAAAAATACAAATTGCAAAATAATAGTATAAGCTTCATTGCAAGACTTCCAACATCAAAACATCCACACTACATCAAACTATCATTGAAGCATTAAGAGTGAATAAGGAAATTGTAAAAAACAAGGATCAACTGATAAAAACACTCACCGATAAGAAACATGAAAGATTAAATCATTGAGGAGATGTAAAAAACTATGAAATCACAGTGTAAAAGATATAGGAACTTACAAGCACCTCCTTTCTCACTCCCAACACAATAGATACAAACACTCTCAACAGACAGATATTTCACCCTCATCAAACAATCTAAGCAAATGAATAGTCCAACAGGCTTAAAACTTCACACCATAAACCATTATCTACAGCTGCACTTCAGTCTATTCATAATAAACAAAAATTAGCAAATAGTAACATACAAACACACACACATATACATACATACATACACATATATATATGTATATGTAAATATATATACATACATATATATGTATGCATACACATAATGCACATATACATACATACATATATATATATATGTATGTATGTATGTATGTATACTCATATGTATATACATATACATATATGTGTATGTCTATATACTAAACAACATAAATAATCTTTTGCTTGACAGACTCAAAACTCAACACCATAATCCATTAATGGCAACTATACTTGAATCTATTCACAATAAATAAAAATTAGATCTAGGTAAAGGAAAAATGTAGAGCACACATTCATACATATATATGCATATATACACATATTTATATGTACATAAAGATATATATACATACACACACACATATATGTGTGTGTGTGTATTTATATGCACATATACTAATATATAATTATATATATATGTATATTTTTTTATATATGTCTTTGCAATTTCCTCATTAGCTTTTGATATTTTGGTCATGGTTCTATATTTTTCCAATCCAAATTAGTTATCTATTCATGGAACAATGATAGACATTGAAGGATGTCTATCTATTCAAGATGTGTTTGATTTACCATGCATGTTTTGATGTATGTGCATCATGCATGCAATCTGAGCAACTAAATAAACAACACAAATAATGCTTTGCTCAATAGGCTTAAAATTTTACACCATAAGCCACTAATGACACTTTCACTTCAGTTTATTCACAATAAATGAAAATTCGCAAATAGTAAATGCAAATGCACTGCCTAAAATGCCACGTGTCGGTAGAAGCAGTGGGTGACAAGACATGATAGGACCCAAAACTCATGAAATGTTTCCAATAGAAAAGTTCATTACAATAATTAAATAAATTATAAAATGGAAAAACCACAACGAAACTACCACCAGCGAATGAGACAATTGCAAAAAGAATCAATAATTTTCTTTCAATAAATTAATCTCCAAAACATCGACATAGCAATTTATATATATTTTAACCGCATGATTTCCAATGCACCATTTCAATAGGAAGCATTATGCTGAAATGAAATCACAAATAGTAAATGTAGATGTACTGCTTATAAAACCACACATCGCCAGAAACAGCGGTTGCAAGGATAGGACTATACCAAAAAACTCATGAAATATTTCCAATAGAAAAGCTTGCTAAATTCTTTACAATAATTAAATAAATTACAAAAATGACAAAACCATGATGAAAATACCACTAGCTAATGAGGAAATTGCAAAAAAAAAATTAATTTAATTTTCTTTTAATAAATTATTCCCTTAAACATTAGTATAGTGACACAAATATTTAACTAGCATGATTCCTGATGCACCATTTTAATAGGCAACATTTAGTTGAAAACATTAGTCTCCCACCTATAAAGCAGGGACTGAGAATACAAACACATTTGTTACAACATGCATACCAACAAGATAGTTCTAAACCCTCCCAACAGCCATAGAATGTGCACTAACAAGTTTTGCACTTATACTTAAGACAATAATAACCATGAAAGTTAGAAGATGGTTGTAATTGTGAAGAGATGTATGTCAAATTTATAGAAAAATTTCACAAGACAAATATATGAGATTGAATAGAAGATCAACAAATGAGATTGAGTGAGAGAACGTGCAAAGGAAAATTAGTCATTCAAAAAATGGAAAATGTAAGGACAAAAAAGAAAAGTGAATGAGAAAATAGAAATATGTAAAAGATGAGTGGAAAGCACAGTAGAAAGTGGAAAAAATAACTGATACAAAGAGACAATCAAGTGAAAGAAATGGTTAGTCAAGTGAAAAAGGGAAATAAAGAAATTGAAGAGTTAACTAAAAAAGAAAATAGAGAATAAAAAATTTAAGTAAAGAGAAAATTGTCTCAAAGAAAAATTAAAAAAAAAATTAATCAAGTCTTGCCCCTACACAAATAGGATTATGATGCGTCCTCAAGAGATTTGGCGAGAAATTGATGCAAATTTACCAATAAGATGATTTAATGCATCTATATAGAACAAATATTAGCTACAAGCCAAGATTCGTAAGAACGAAAGAACAATTAATTCGATCAATATCAGATGTGGACAAGATTAATTGATTAGAATAGAATGGATAGAAGAAAAAATGGCTAGAAAAAGAAGGTTAGTGACAAGGGAGGAATAGTTATTAATGTGAATGGATGAAGAAAGAAGTGATGAGCATATCATCATAAGCCTTGACAAGTGCACATTTATCAACATCGAGCATTTTTATTTTGCAAATAGATGACATACATTAAGGTATTAAAAAACCATGGAATGAAATGTTATCACTTTGCATAGACTAAACACATTGCAAACAACAAGTGCCATAAGTCTTTTACTGAACAATAGACATGAACCTATTCAAGCATTCAATGATAAGGAACCACAAAGATTAATCCATCAGAGGGACAAAAAAAAATATGAAATGACAGTGTAAAACATTAGGAACTTTCAAACACGTTCTTTTTTTACAACTTTTTTGATGAGGATCAAATCTATTTCTGTAGGAACAACGAAGATTAACCCATTAGAGGGACAAAAAAATGATAGTGTAATTAAGATAGAGGAACTTCCAAAGGTGTCCTTTTTTGATAGATTGATTGATGAGGGTCAAATCCATGCCTCTTGGAAACTTTAAAACTTGACACCAAAATCCATTAATCAATGAAAACTAAGCATTAAAAAATGCTAAATGCCCTCATTAGAAAGGAACGTATCGACAAAAAAACTTGGTATATCAAAGAGCATTAAAAACCCATGTAATATTTCCAACACGAACAAAACATTGGCAATTGAAAAACTGATTTAATACCAAGGAATTTTGCACCTATTTAGACCTAATTATCATTATCATTTAATAGATTGAAGTGCATCTACCATGCATGTGTGCGTAGAAAAGATTTGTTCCATTCTTAATCATGACCAACATAGAACTCAACGTTAATGAATCATCATGTTAAGTCTTAAACTCAAAAACAAATACTAACCCATAAAAAACAACAAACAATAGACATTAACTCATAAAATGTAGGGATATTAAAAACTATAAAACAAGACTGCAAACAACACAATGAATAAACAATGGAAGCAAATAAATAAACAACACACATAATTCACATTACGAATTGATAAAATGATTTTATACTGAGACATTTTGCACTTATGCAGACTTAATTTTCACTTTCATTTAACATACAAATTTATTGGGAAAGTAGCTTGTATTCTTGAGAACAAGGTGCTTGAAGTTGAACTATCAAATGCAAACTAAAAATGGTGAAGTGTTGATTTCAACATTGATGGTAAATCATGCATATTGATTCATGCAACAACATCTTAAAAGTGAAGAGACACAACATGAAAGATCAATGATGGAATGGGTGACCAAAAGAATTTTTGAATTCATTCCAGAGTTATAAAAGCAAGCCAAAATAAAAAAAACCACGACTGGGGCAGCTGGCTACACAATTTTTTTTTATTGTAGTCAATATCTTTCCAAGAAAAAATGTGTCAGACCAACTTTATAGCTATTTTCATTGATAGATTAAATAATAGATTTCCTTCATTTTTATCTAGTACATTATATTGGGTGTCAACTCATTTGGAAAATATGATTATTCAATTACTGTGTATTTTGAAGAGCCTATGTTTTTTCATTTACCAACATGAAGGGGAGTCGTTTCAATTGGAAAAGAGAGACCATTCATATTTATTGGTACTAGCACCCATATTGAACTATTTAAAAATTTGAAACAACAAATGGAAAAAGATAGACTGCACAGAGAATTAGGTCTAAGAAAAATTTAAGAAAAAATTAATAAAGAGAAGGAATTGGGTGTAGTAAGTAGAAATACTAGTCTTCCTTCAAATCTAGATTTTACCATGGTGAGAAAAGACTAAAAAAAAGAGATGAAAAGAGCTGGAAATCAAATACTTTTGAACTAGGCCAAAATTGAAAGAATAAAAACAACTAGTGCACAGTGTGTGTGGCATTTGGGTTGCAAGTAAGATTAGTCAACAAAACAATTTTAGAGAGAATAGAAAGACAATGTCATTAAAAAGATAGTCAACCAAGAGAAGAGACAAATGATCACATATTGATAACGCCAAAGGTTTGGAGACATTACAAATAAAATGTAAAAAGTCACATGATAGAATTAAGGGAATAAATGACATTAAAGATGCCATATAGCTATTGGTAGTGATATAGGGTATATAAACAAAGGAATAGAAATGAAGAAGCACAACATATAGGGCACAAAAGATTTAGTCGAATAAGTGAAATTTCTTTTGAGATATAGAATCAAACTTGCATGTACAAAAATTTTATTGATAAGTTAAAACAAATTTGCTACTAGTATAGTATGTTAATTTGAGTTGAGTTAAATGGACAAGTGCAACTATCAATTTAATTTATTTAATTTTCTCTTTAAGTCAACACCAATGAACAATAGTGGAAGAGCAGGCATTAACCCATAAAATGTAGAGAACAACAAACAACAGACATTAACTCACAAAATGCAAGGACGTAAAAAACTATAAAATGACACTCTAAAATATATATGAACTTACAAATGCCTTGTTCCTCACTTCCAACATGATAGACATAAACCCTCTCAACAACCATAGTTTTCACCCTCTTCAAACAATCTAAGCAAACGAGTGAATAACACAAATAGACACAAACAACTTGAGAAAATGAACAAACAACACAAATAATACTTTGCTTGACACACTTAAAAATTTCATAGCAAATAATACAAACAATTCTCATTTTCATTCAATAGATTCAAGTGTAGTTGGCATGCATGCGTGCAGAGAAATGATTACTTCCATTCTAAAGGTCATAGCCAGTAGACAAATCAACATTAATGAATTATGGTGTTAAGTCTTTAACTCAACAATAGACACTAACCCATAAAAGAACTCAAGGATAGTGAAGAATAGGCCTTAACACATAAAATGCACACAACAACAAACAATAGACATTAACCCATAAAATGCAAATATACCCAGACATTTTCCACTTACTTAGACCTAATTTTCATTTTCATTTAATAGATAGAAGTGCACTTGGCATGCATGCGTGCACAAAAAATATTGGTTTCATTCTTAATCATGACCAGCACAAAAGTCAACACTAATGAATTATGGTGTTAAGTCTTTAACTCAACAACAAAGACTAACCCATATCTGCACTCAAAAACAACGAATAAATGGAATTAATCCATAAAATGAAGAGATACAAAAAACTATAAAACGACACTGTAAAAGATATAAGAACTTACAAGCGCCTCGTTTTTCAATTCCAAAATTTCAGACATAAACCCTCTCAAAAGGCATTGATTTTACCCTCATCAAACAATTCGAGTAAATGAAAAATGAAAATGTAAAAGATATGGGAACTTACAAACACCACCTCTATCATTTCCAACACGGCAAATGTAAACCCTCTCAACAGACATAAATTTTAGCCTCAGCAAACAACCTGAGCAAATGAACAAACAACGCAAACAATACTTTGCTCGACAAACTTAAAACTTCACACCATAAGCCACTAATGAGGCCTGCACTTCAGTCTACTCACACTAAATGAAAATTCGTAAATAGTAAATGCAAACATGTATCGCCCAAAATGTCATGCGTTGCAAGAAACAATAGGTGCCAAGACACAAATATACCAAAAAACTAATGAAATATTTCCAATAGCAAAGTTCGTTATAATAATTAAATAAATTACAAAATGAGAAAACCATGACGAAAATACAAGTAGCCAATGAGAAAATTGCCAAAAAAATCAATAATTTACTTTTAATAAATTAATCCCCAAAGCATCAGCGTGTCAATATATATATTTTACCGGCACCATTTCCAATGCACCGTTTTAATAGGCAACATTCTGCCGAAATGAAAAATTCAAAAATAGTAAATGCAAATGTACTACTTAAAAATGCCACATGTTGCCAAAGATAGTGGCTGCAAAGACACGACTACACCAAAAAACTCATAAAATGTTTCCAATACCAAAGTTTGTAAAAATAATTAAATAAATTACAAAATGTCAAAACCACAATGAAAATACCGCCAGCTAATGAGAAAATTGCAAAAAAAACAATAATTTTTTTTTAATAAATTATTCTCCAAAACATCAGCGTAGCGATATATATTTTAACCACACGAAATGCACCATTTTAATAGGCAATACTCTGTCGAAATGAAAATTCACAAATAGTAAATGCCACATGTCACTAGAAATGGTGGCTGTGAAGACAGAACCATACCAAAACATCTTCGCACCATACCAAAACACTCATGAAATATTTCTAATAGCAAAGTTCGCTACAATAATTAAAAAATAAATTATAAAATGACAAAACCAGGACAACAATACCACCAGCCATTGAGGAAATTGCAAAAAAGAAAATCAATAATTTTCTTTTAATAAATTAATCCGTGAAACATCGGCATAATGATACAAATATTTCACGGCATGATTCTCGATGCACTATTTTAATACTGAAAAATCAAATAAAAAGTTTTTTTTTTCTAAATTAGTTTTCCTCTATAACAAGATTTTAAATTTTTATTAAAGATCCACGTAAAAACCTTTGAAGATAGGGTGGACCCCTCTCTCCTAATATATGCTTGCCATTGTAGACCCCTGTTGACATAATAATAACCAATTGAAAATGGAAAAGGCTATCCAACCCCTAAAATGACATGGGGCATCGATGCCCCATGCACCTGCATAATTGTCCGTTGGCGCGATAATTGTCCGTGTGCGCGCCAGGTAACTAACAATTCTGTGCAGCGGCCGTATTTGTCAATTTTTTTATTTTTTATTGTGGAATTATATATAATATGTTTTTTAATATTTTAATATATATAATATGTCTCTAAATTTATTAATTAGTTTATAATAAAAATAAATATTGTAAATTAATTAATAAATTTAGAGAACATATAATATTTTTTAAATATTTTAATAGATTAATTAATTTTTAAATATAAATTGATTAAAAAGAGAAGTTTTAGAAAAAACATATCTCAATATATTTTATTTAATTTTTTTTTAAAAGATACCTCATGAAAAATTCATATGAAAAATCAAACCTAAATTCTTGGAAATATGTGATAAATAAGGTGAAGAAGATATTTACTACATCACTTCGATGTTAAATCTATAGTTTAAACTCTCTCTAGTTATCATCCATAAAATATGGAAGCCAATGCACAATAGAAAGTAAAAATTGTGAAGACACTCATAAAATGATAAAACATATCAAAACTAGAAATACAATGTAGTAATGTATGTAACTATTGAAAATAGGTTAATTGATTCATTTTAAAAATATTTTAAAGTAAAAAAATATTTTATAATATATTGTATTATATATTTATTTACATATCAAACATACTGATGTAAAAAATTATTGATTTTATAAATTAAAACTATACAATTATTATAATATATGATCCTCATCTTAGTATGCATGTGAATGATATAAATCATGCTTTTTAATATAAAATTTATAATAAATAAAATTGATAGATAAATATAATATATGTAGTGAGGATAATTTCTCACAATCTATTTGTGTTACAAATTAAGAAACATCATTAAACATTCACATACAAGTAAGTAGAAACTATGGAATTTCTTTATTGGTATTAAATTACATAATCTTAAACATTTGCATTCTTTCCAAACATGAAATAAGGAATGTCTAAAATTAGTTTAATGTGTTTAGCCCAATTCTACATCTAAATCTAAGTCTAAGTTTGAGTATGAGATACACTATGATGTAAAGGATTATCATACAATTACAAGTGGTGTGGGGTAGGCCCCTTAGTTTGGAAAACTAAGATAAGAGGATGAGGTCATCATGTATAGGGTTGTTGAACCATGAAAGTGGTATGACCATCACAATCTATATGAATATGAAATCACGTAAAACCTATAAATATAATGTGGATAATATTTCCCCTCAAGTTTAATAGTTTCTTTATTGTAAATTTAATTTGTGAGTGTATAATGAAATATGTTGGTACTCTAATTTTGTTTTATCATATATAGTTGGAGTCACTTTCCTATAGATTCTTACAATCTAGTTACTCCTTGTAAGCTATTTTTAGTGACACTTTATATTTTAGGACCCCTCAAGTATTTCATTTATATAATATTTTTAAAATAAAATTGTTTGTGTAACTTATAATAAATGAATTTTTAATTCTTTTGTTCAAATTTAATTATATTTAAAATTTGATATCATTAATTATTAAGTTTTATATATGCATTACATTTTATGATTTTTATCTCCAATGTCATTATCTTGTTTACATGATAGGGGACATTTTTGGTAGACTATTAAAAATATTTTAAAAATGAAATAGTAATTATACTATATTAGTGTTCAGAAGATATCATTATAATATTTTAAAATTGTTGCGGGAAATTTGTGGTCAATAATTTACTTTAATTATCTATTTTATATTTTTTAATGCATAGTTGATAATTTCTAAAAATAATTTCTATAGATGTTTAAGATTAAGGGGCATCTAAAATGAGTATGTACTCTAATTTGTCTATATCAAATTGTTAAATTGTATTAAAAAATTATTGATGTGATTTGTGAAAAGTGAAAATAAAATAAATATAAATATAAATAATAAAAATTTGTGAGATTATTTTTTTATTTTTTTAGATAAATAATTTTTTAATATAATTAAATTTTTAAAAAATATTAAAATAAAATAACAATAAATTTTAGTATTTCTTTTAAAAATTAATTATTCACAAAATTATTGTTTATTTTAATAATGTTGCTTGCTCACAAATGACAATGTTAAAAAATAATTAACTCTTTAAAAGTACTAATAATATTTTATAATTAACTTTTAATAATTACTAATTGTTCACAGAAGAAGTTACCTTGGGGAAAATTTCAATGAATTTAATTGGCATGGATAACATATATGCAAGCTATTACAAATTTTAAATTCATATGATAAGCTTGTAATTGGTTTTATTCTAACCCACTCCTCTAGAATAAGGTCTTGAGAGAACTTCATGTCTCTCAAAACGATAGAAGGTTTCTTAAAAACATATCACCAAATCAAACATATTTTTTTTAAGAATCTCAAAGAAAAATACAACAAATTATAGTAAAATATTTGATATTACCAATTAAACAAAAATAAGATGTATAAACAATTGTATTTACAAAAGTACAATAAAAATATTGTGTATATACTACTTTTGACACATGCCATTGATTTGTTTCATGAACATGTTGATTCACATCCACCTCATCCATAGATTGAAATCTACTTCACCAAATGCCTTGAGGATTTCAAAATCTAAAAAGATAAATTTAGTTGGTTGTATTAATTTCAGCCTTAAAATTTAATTCCCAAATAAATTATGTCAAAGATAAATAATGAAACTCTTAAATTTATGCATTCATTTTATATTACTTGATCAATTTACTTGGTAAAAACTAAAAGGCATGAATATGATATTTATGTAACTTAGCCAATTTATTTTTAAACTAACATTAAGAGAGAGTTTAAACTATATATTAACATCAAAGTGATGTGGTAAATATCTTCTTCACCTTATTTACCACATATTTCCAAAGATTTAGGTTTGATTTTTCATATGAATTTTTCATTAGGTATCTTTTCAAAAAAATCTAAATAAAATATATTGAGATATGTTTTTTCTCAAGCTTCTCTTTTTAATAAATTTATATTTAAAAAATATTAAATGAATCTGATTTATTTTAAAATAGAATAATAGATAGCTTTAATTATAATATATGATAAAATTTATAATATAAATATTGATTAAAAAATATTATATGTTCTCTAAATTTATTAATTAATTTACAATATATGTTTTCATCATAAACTAATTAATAAATTTAGACACATATTATATATATTAAAATATTAAAAAACATATTATATATAATTTCCATATATTGGGCACAGTAAAAAATAAAAAACTGACAAATACGATCACTGCACAGAATTGTCAATAGCCTAGCACACGCACAGACGGTAATGCAAGTGCATCGGGTCAATGCCCCATGTCGTTTTAGGGGTTGTATAGCCTTTTCCATTGAAAACAGTCCCTTGCCTATAGTACATTTGACATGTACCAATAATAATCTTCATACAATAAGATTCGCCTAAACAAAAGTACTAATAATAAATGTGTGATAAACTATTAACGTGGGTCCCACATCTTGGAAGAAGGTGGTAGGGATGGAGCTTGAAGTTTCATGAAGTATTCTAGTGCAACTTCAATTCTTCCCTCTAAAATTGCTTTCATCAAATGTTCAACCTTACCCACCAAGCGATCCTCTAATTCATGGAACAAGGTAGAGGAGACTAAATCCATGTATTCAAATTTTGCAATTGAAAATGACCTTATAAAGAGGGGCTCTGTAATTTCCAAGGCTTTGTCTAATCCATTGAAAAATTTAGCCCTAATATAAAAATTAGCCATTACTTTAACCAAGCTTTTATCTTCAAGGAAATCAGAGACAAAACATCTATGAGGAAAATATCATGCATGAGCCTCTAGTATTAGAAGATTTACCAAAAAATGTTGATACAAGTACAAAAAATTTATCCCTATAAAGAAAAATTAAGATAGATATTTCCTATATTAACCATTTGTGGAGAACAAATCAAGATTCATAACTAAAATAACTTTAGTAGCATAATGGTATACACAACATTTAGAAACAAATTCAAATAGAAGAAAATAAAGAAAACATGCACACAAAGGGATGACACAATATGTGTGTGGGGAAAACACTTTGAATTTAAAAAATTATCATCCAAAAGCATAAAATTAATGTATCCAACAAGAAAACTTGTTACAATACACTATCAACCCATAGCCTTAACATGGAGATCGCCATCTTTCTCTTTTGGAGGAAACCTAGTAGCATAGCCCCTACATTACAAACACCTCTCATACAACCTCAAGTTAATAATTTAATATATAGACAATAACCAACCAAGAAATCACTAATGGTTTTAGAAAGCCATAAGCCAAAACATGGGAAGCATGGTGTCCAACTCCATGAACCAAATTCCAATGTCAAGCTTGCATGGTGGGTCAAAAAATTAAGAATTAAATATTCTTTCAAATATCATAAACCTACCCACCAAACTTGGATGCCCCTTTTTTTCATTTTCCACATTTTTCAAGATGCTTTATGACATGTGTCACAGACTATCATTATTTGGTCAAGGTTCCAAGTTTATTTTGTTACCTCCCTCTTAAATTTTCTTATGTAAATCATAAAATCTCGTACACATTTACAATATCATATATGCTCTTACACATCTAGCATGACATAATTTTCTCATGTTCTTACACACATCTCATATCAAGGAATATACATGGCACAATGGCCAATTTATAAGTGGGATACTCTATTTCTCATGGGAGCACAACTAATAAATAAATATAATTAAATAATTATGAAAATTAGTACTTGCAACTGTATGAAATACCTAATTGCAACAACATCAAGGATAAATCACTAATATGATTGCAAACTTGTATTCAAAGAAATATAAGCTAATCATCTCCTAGATTACATTCTCTATGTGCTAGACTAGATAATAAAAATAATCTTCATCATTTGATCTATCAATGGTACCCTAAATGGAATCTCCTTCTACCACCTATAGAGGTGAAATTGTGGCTCCATGACTAGACAAATAATTTTTAAACCAAGCATAATGGCAATCAAAAAAAATTTGGGGATGAGATAAAAAACCTTGGATTCTTTTTCAAGACATTGCCTCATAAATATGACATGAAATCATAATATCAAGTGTAAATAGAAAAGAATATAAGAAAATGCATTCTTAGTCTTTAGAACACAATATCAAAGGTAGAGTCTTTGTCAATTTATGTTATCATTGTCCCAATTTACACTTCAACTATCAATATCATCCCATTTGGCTCTTAACCCATCCCATATATCTAATTTTTTTTATGACCTAGTGTTCCAAGTGTTCCAAGGAATCCACTCCAAATTTACTAGGAAATTAACTATACCATTTTCATCCCAATAGTAATGGTTGAAATTATATGATAACACTTTTAAGAGTGGGCATTCTTCAAAAATAATATTTTTTGGAATTTCAAGTTTTGAAATCCCTTGTTGTGAATGACATATAAGGTAATCATTGAGTTAAGTTTAATCTAAATTTCCTTAATTTCATATTTGAATACATTATAAAGACCCAAAACTAAGGCTTGAGATCATACTTCATTATTTTTTCCAACTTATAACTTTTTATTGATGCAACTTGGATCAAGAGATGCAACTTGGATCAAGGGACTTGAAGAATCTCTTATTACACAACTAGTGCTCGACACTCAAGATTGTATCTTCAAGCTCCATCAAACTTTAATTTAAAAGATCCAATCAAAAGAAGGGACCACTTGATGCTATTTCTTATATTTGAAAAGGATTAATCTCTTAAAATCCCTTAAACGAGCAATTTTTCATAATAGTATGAAAATCCTAGTTTTTAATTAAAAAGGTAAAGAGGATTTGTGGAAATATTTATATCTAATTTATAGATGTAACATGCCCATTGTTATACCCATTGTTTTTACTATGTTTTACTCACAAGTGAAAGTTTATTCTACTAACATTATGAGAAATATTTTTTTTCCTTTCCATATGAATAACTAGATGTACATTTGAAACATAACCATTTCAAACTTTCCCATTGCATAACAAAGAATCTTCAAGTAATGATTTCATATTACATAATTTCATGATAATATTTCCCATATACAATTTCTCAATAAGAATAAAGATACATTTTTACATTTATAGCTTCCATGAGCTCAATGATATATATATATAAACAACATACAATGATCTAGATGTCTCCATTGTTGGTGCATACCTCCTAGATGTTCCTGTGTGAACCAAGATCCTAAAACCTACAAAACACAACAAACAAACATATTAGAAGATTGAAATGCAAGTTAAGACCAAGATTCCCCATAAAATCCATTTAACTATGCTCAAAATAGGAATAAAACAAGAACACAATGAAAGAAGATGAAAAAAAAACTAAATCCTATTAAGAACATGCAAACTCTTGATCTTATGGTGGAGTTGGTGCCAATTTGATGTGGAAATTGACCCTTTCCCAGCTCCTATCCAAGCTTTGTTAATTGATGATGAAGAGTGATCCACTTTGATGAAGATTGATGAAAGCTCCAAGCCAAAAATCTGCATAACCTAGCTAAGAACTCAATGGTGATGGATAGAATTTGCTAATGATTTGAGCATAGTAAGTTTACTCAAATTGTGGATGATCAAATGAAGGATGATCTCTTCATTTATAGATGAGATTGATTAGAGAAGAGGAAAAAGGGATGAATGTGGGACTAAACTTCAACAGATGAGAAGAAGCCACATGTAATCATTTGAATGGTTGAGGATGAGCACATTTTGGTCAATGTGTCAAAATTTTAAAATTGTTGAGTGGGGGGACATGCAACATTTTTAGAATTTTAAATTCTGACATGTCCCCCACTCAAAATTTTAAATTATGAAAGTCTTACATGTCCCCCACTTAGAATTTTAAATTCTAAAAGTCTTACATGTCCACCCACTCGACAATTTTAAAATTTTGGCACATTGACCAAAATGTGCTTATCCTCAACCATTCACATGATGACATGTGGCTTCTTCTCATTTGTTGAAGTTTAGTCCCACATTGACCCTTTTGCCTCTTCTCTAATCAAAATAGGAATAAAACACAACAAACAAACATATTAGAAGATTGAAATGCAAGTTAAGACCAAGATTCCCCATAAAATTCGTTTAACTATGCTCAAAATAGGAATAAAACAAGAACACAATGAAAGAAGATGAAAAAAAACTAAATCCTATTAAGAACATGCAAAATCTTGATCTTATGGGGGATTTGGTGCCAATTTGATGTAGAAATTGACTGTTTCCCAACTCCTATGCAAGTTTTGTATATTGATGATGAAGAGTGATCCACTTTGATGAAGATTGATGAAAGCTCCAAGCCAAAAAAAAATCTGCATAACCTAGCTAAGAACTCAATGGTGATGGATAGAATTTGCTAATGATTTGAGCATAGTAAGTTTACTCAAATTGTGGATGATCAAATGAAGGATGATTTCTTCATTTATAGATGAAATTGATTAGAGAAGAGGAAAAAGGGATGAATGTGGGACTAAACTTCAACAAATGAGAAGAAGCCACATGTCATCATGTGAATGGTTGAGGATGAGCACATTTTGGTCAATGTGCCAAAATTTTAAAATTGTTGAGTGGGGGGACATGTAAGACTTTCAGAATTTAAAATATAGGGTGATCTAAGGATGCATTTTCCGAAGCTTTTGTTTGACAAGTTTCTCCTCTGGATATACTGCCAAGTGGTGGACTACGGTTTATGGTTCAAGACCTGGCATATCAACATAACTCCATGCAAAGTTTATTTTCCTCTCCTTTAGGAATGCTGCTAGGAGTTCTTGCTCTTTTGATAATAGCGATTCTGCATAGAATGTGATATGCGAAGTCTCCTTTGTTCCTAGGTTGACTGGATTGCATTTTTTAGCCAAGACTGCTAACTTTTCCTGATGAATAGCTCTTAGAGGAAGATTGAATCCTTCATCCTCAGGCACCTCAAAGAGGTTTTCACTGTTGGATACATCCTTTCTTTTTACCTTTTTCTTGTCAGAGAGTGCCACAGTGTGGTTTTCACTAAAGGACCTTGATATAATTCTTAGTTTCTCACTTTTGCGACTAAAGGATTCAATCATTTCTCCATAATAAGCTTTTGTGTCCAAATCCATTATAAACCTTGCTTTATGATCTCCATCTGGAATGTTATCCCTCAATCCCATGAATTCTGAGAGTGCTTCATCATTTTTGAATGTATCAAGAACTGGTGGTCCTCGTTGGTCATTGTAGACATCCAAATTTGGACATTTAATTTATCCAAATTTATCACTTTATCCGGGTTAATTAAGTAATATTACTATTATTTAATTAATATCTTTAACTCTGCCAAATCTCTAAGGTATTTAATTAATAATTAAATACCTTACCCTCCTTAATCCCTTTTTCATCAAATAAATTAAATAAATATTACAATTATTTAATTCCTCACATGCCATTTTTATCTAATCCTAATCCATCTCCTAATCTCTTCATTAAAGATGTGCACATGCCTAATCCTTGATTAGGATGTGTCACATCCTCCAACTTTTGCAAGTTGGCTTCTAATCCTAATTAGCCCCTAATTATCCTCTAATTACTAATTAGTTAAACCTAATTAGTACCTTGGTCAATTCTCCCCATCTCCCAAGAAATTTGTAGTTCCTTTTTATTCACCCTAGGCTCCTCTCTTCCCCATGTGAATTTTTAAAATTCACATTTTATTCCTTTTAGAATCCCCTTTTCCCATACACCTTCTAGAATATTTGACTTGTCACATCAAGTCACATGTGACAAACTCCCACCTTTTGGGAACATTGTCTTATCCACCAGATTCTTCCAATCATTGTAAATTTTTAATTCACTTTTATTCACCCAAGATTCTTCCCATCTCCCAATGCACTTGGAAGGTACTTGTCCTTCCTCCACCTCATGTACCTTTTTGACACATCACCTACACATCATCTTACATTTATCCACTTCACAATCCACATGTCAAGATGTGAGGGCTTGTGAGTCCTCAACCCACCATAGCCCTTCATCTTGACCTTGTTATATCAATCTTGACCGTTGAATTCTCTAGAGAATTCAAGTTTCTCTATAAATACCCCCTCCTCAAGGGCATTTTACAACACTTAGTCATTTTGCAACTACATGCTGCTATTTTGTGCACCCATCCAATTTTCAATTACATCCACTTGCATTTGCATCCAAGCACATAGTAAAGATCCTCAATAGAGCCATCAAGGAGCACACACCCCATCTTAAGCAAGGGCCAATCAAAGGGGTATCAACAACAAAGGAAGGTAAAACTATTTGTGTCTTATGTTGTCTATTTTCTTTATTATTTTGTCACTCTTATTTGGCTAATCTTGAGGTGTCCTTGGTTATTTTACCATTCGTATTTTGAGTTATTTTATGCACTAGAATAGGGATAAATTCCACGGTTCACATTTCTGGCATGCCCGGTGGGACCCACAAACGGGTTCCCATACTTTTATGTTTGTTGTTGTTGAAGTTTTTGTAGGAACACGTCGTAGAAGGGCGACTGCGCTCCTGTTTTACTGCAGAAGTGCAATTACGCCCATGTTTTCACTGCAGAAGGGCGTGTGCGCCCACCTGGGCTAAAATTTCAAAAAAAAAATTAATATTTTTCTGCAGAAGGGCGTGTGCACCCACGTGGCTGAAATTTCAACTTTTGACTAACACTTTTCTGTAGAAGGGTGTGTACACCCATGTGGCTGAAATTTTAACTTTTGACTAACACTTTTCTGCAGAAGGGCGTGTGCGCCCACGTGGCTGAAATTTCACTGTTTTCTAACATTTTTCTGCAGAAGGGCGTGTGCGCCCACGTGGCTGAAATTTCAACTTTTGA